>JACXGJ010002324.1:0-67420 GCA_016801105.1 Esox niger | reverse complement strand
GGGGGGGGGGGGGGGGGGGGGGGGGGGGGGGGTGATGGGGCGGTTGGAGGAAAAAAGAGAGGGAGGTTGAGGTGGAGCCATCGAGACTTGCTGAATCTGACCCAGTCCTCCTGGCGTGTCCCTGAGGGCCCATTTTAAAATCAAGGTCAACACAGCTGTGGCTTTGCATTGAGACCAGCCTGGAAAGGAATGGCGATGCTCATGCACCACTGTAAGCTTCCACTCTACCAGATGTAGAAAAAACTCAGGCTTGAATGTGTTAGCACACCAAATGGTCTATGCATACATTCCTGTGGTTACCAGAGCCCAACAGGCCGAATCTTAACTGTCTGTTATTCTCAACATCTAGGCACAATCACTTCTAATGAACCATACATTCATATTGTAGTTGTTAATGCTCAGATCCTACAAATGTCATACATGTCACTCGTGAGCGTTCGCTCTCTGATTACATTACTCAGGCACTTTATTGCGTCAGACAGTAAGAAAATAACACTTGTCCTTTGGAGAGGAGGAATGCTGACAGGATAAAGGATGCTTACAGGGTACATTTGCAAAATGTTTAATTACTCTTTTAAAAAGTAATAGACCCACACCTTTCACCTGATGACCCTCATTACTGTGGTTAATTTAAGTCACCTGGCAACCACAGTGAAGGAGTTATCTAGGTCAGTCACTCGTACTGCATTCCACCTCTGCTAATGAGATAGTTGCCAGTTAGGAACCACATGAGAAAACTACCCACGTCTTAATTACACTATGAAGTTATTTAGCGCATGATGAACAACTACATCTCACACTGTGGGTTCATGACAAAACTGACGAAACCATAAAGACCACCTTCATCAACCTACCTTGATCAAATTTACATTCATTTTCAGCAGTTTCAGCTTTCCTGAATCAGGGGTTTCCACACGATACACCGCTGGGTTAAATAACCAGACCGCGTGAAAAACACATGAATAGGTGCTGTGCAGGAGATTGTTATGCGACAGATTGTGTTCCGATAGGAGGGCTCCTAGCCCCACCCCTTGATCCCTGGAGGTCACCCTGACACGGTGACACAGAGCAGAAAGAAAGGGGCGTTGCAGACAGAAACAGTTCTGTCAGCACCCCCTCATCTTGTCCTGTCTCTCTGGCTAGGGAGCTGGTAGCAAGAAACAGCAAGGGAGGGGTCTCACTCATCCCCTTGTTAGCGCCGCGCACAGACAGCTTGTTGGGCCAGATGGCACATTAATGGACTGGGGAGGGTTGGCTTGATTTGTGTCCCCCCTGAGCTGACGCACATGGCCCACAGAGCTCCAGCCCCAGTGGAGCCCCGACTGACATAGAGGCCAGGGAGCAAGGAACAGGTGGGAGGAGCTGCAGGTGAGGTGGGATGTGTGGATGTGGGCCAGATTGATCACAGCATGGTCTGTATACACTATCGCTTATGGCCTGTGAGCTTCTGCCCGGTGCAGATCGGATATCATGTGAAATACATAATACCAAATGATTTTAAGACCACAAGGAGTGGGATTGACCGCTGAACAAAGGGCTTTGAGGCCCTTGACCCCAGCCAGAGGTTGATGCTGTTTGGGGGGTCTTGAATGGGTAGGGTTTATTACATGTTCAGGGTTAGGGGTTAGGGTTAAGGTTAGGGTAACCAAACTAAAATATTTTGAGCTTGGTGACAAATAATATGAAAGACTAGCTTAACAGCTGCATAAACCCGAGAGTGTCCACTGATCCATGAAGTAAAATCTGTGAATGAAGAATTACTGTCTACACCCAAGGACATTACTGAGATTCTGCCAGTTCTACAACCGCACTTATACCCTGACATGTAGAAATCCCAAACCTTTTAGATGAATGTAATCTTCTCTTCCTAAACCAAAAGATTTGGATTTTCAAAATGCAGAGGTCTCCGGTAGAAATTATTGAAACCATCCAGACCTTAAAGAGCGTTTAGACCACAAGTGCAGATGGATCTCCCTGTGAATTTTATAAGAATTTTGTTGACCTTCTTTTCCCTTGCTTCCATTGAATGTTTGTGCACTCTAATTATGGAGGCAGTACACTCTTCGACCCCGCTTGATCTAGATCCATTATTAGTCATTCTTGTATTTCTAAAACCCTAAACAGTTCCAAGCCAAGCCCCAAAAAAGTGTATATTTTGCAAAACAGTATCTTCATATTTTCTTAGATAAAAATAAGAAAAAAATGACTATATAAATAATTATTTTGCGAATTGTCAAACATCAAACATTTGGATAAATGAAAAAATATTTGAAACTGACAATTGTGTGTTTTTGATTCACAGTGTCAACTGTCCCAAGCTTTAAATGGTGTATCAGATAAAGCTAAAGATGCCAAGGAATTTCTAGTGCAGTTGAAGAACATGCTTCAGCAGATACAGGTAACATTTTCTTTTTAAATACATGTCTTGTTGATTCCATTGATATGAACTTACAGTACATTGAAATAGAAAACAATTGTTATTTTTGTGCAAATTTAACCGGCATTCCCCATTATGTGCCTGTGTCTGTCAGGTTTTTAGATCAAGGGCATACACCTACTAAACATTCCATACTGTGTCACTTTCTGAACAATTGTTATTCTAAAGCAAACTATTTTTAGACTGACAATACATCTAAAGCCCTTCTCATTGCCCGATGGGCACAAAAGCCAACAGCCAACGCGAGAGGGCTGTTTGTGCAACTGTAATCAGCATGACAACTCTGTCCACAAGGACTGCGTCAGACAATCATGGCTTTTATACTCTCACTGCACTGTCACGTCTGATCAGTTGCGGCAATGCTCTGTATTAAGACTCTTAGACGGTCGAGGAGATTGTAAAATCCCAGCTCTGCACAGCCCAGTAGAGTCTCACCCCTTCGCTCATCCATAATCTGAGCACGATTGCTAGATCTCAGGCATCATCTGTACTCAGATAAATGATGTCTGTACAGTGGCGATGTGACAGTGGGGCTGGTCCTAGCACCTTGTACCTGCCGGTTCTGTCATTTAGCATGTCTGTTCTGTCTGTTACAGGAGAATGGGGTCGAGTTTGAGGCTTGCCTGGTGGCTCAGTGTGATGCCCTGATTGAAGCTTTGACCAGGCAGAAAGCCAAGCTCCTCACCAAGGTCACCAAGGAGAGAGAGTACAAGCTGAAGGTGGGTCAAGAGGAATGGAGGTTTCCACAGCTTGATGGGTGGGAGCACCGTGTTGATTTTCCTCTTGTGCCCTAGACAATTCCTACATAGGATCACATGGTGCTGTTGTTATATATATGCAGAAGGATTCAGATTATGGTGCACATCAAAAGCAGCATATTGGTTTATTGAATGCAGAAAATATGTTAACTATACTTTGCACACGATATCATCAAAGTACAACCCCTATGTAGTCATAGACTTTTACATCAACTGTCAGCTCTCTCAACACAAAGGCCACTAGCCTTCTTGGCCCAGGTTTAGGTGCATCTGGTCCCAGGTCTCCCCCTTTCTGCCGCCTTTCCCCCCGAAACCACCACTTCTGGGTGGGCCTGGGCCTACAGACGTAAAGCCCTCTGTGGGTCACATGGATCCATGCCCAGACTCAACGTGGTTTTCGACGTGGGCCTGAGAAGACAGCTGTTGTGTGTAGCAGGGCTGGAGCTAGGGAACAGCTTCACAGCAGACCAAGTGTTTCTTAATTTCACTGTAGATGAAAGCTGTCACACTGATGTGCCCTATACAGAAGATTACAGTGGGAGACAAAACATTGGTTTTATGTAGTTGATTAACTCATATGCCCTACGGTAAGGTCAACAACCTAACAGTAACTAACATTTTTTTTAAAGTTATGACAGTTTTTGGGATTCCTTTTCATTTGATTGCCCACAGTATGGTGGAGATAGATTGTTGGTGATTGTTGGTAATTCAGCGTTTGTGCAGTTGTTTCTATCATCAAATGCAGCAACACAAGCTTTTTTGTCATGAAATCCCAAACAAAGGACATTTGATTCCCTTTATTCAATAGGCTGAAATATTGTGTTGGTGCTGTTGGCTGTCATTTTCTACTCATTTTCTTCCAAACCAGTAATCTGTCAGCAGTGTTTTCATCAGTGGCCTATTTCAGAACAGCACACATTTCGAGGGAGAGAGTAGTTTCATGTGTCTTGTAACAATCTAGTCTTGGCATAATCCCCAGTCTGCTGGAATGGCATTTTTTCAATGTTGCCTGGTTTGAGGATTAAACAGTCAATTCAATCTGAGTTGCAATTATTTACCTTTTCGCCCATTGATTCTGATCTGACTGGTATAAATGTTCATAACTGAGATCTTGTCTGTTTATATTAAAATTTTATTAAGAGTGACAGTTTTTTTAAGTTCAAAGGAGAATAATTAATGAACATTTAATAATAACTGGGTTAATTATGTGTCAGTTATTAAATCTATTTATTTATTGAAGTCGTTTTTAAAGTTCTAGGGCTTACTTTGATCAAATAGTGATTGACTCTTTTAAAACGTATCAAAATTTTATGACCATTTAATTAAATATGGTAATCATTTAAAAAGCTCCAGTTCATCCACTAAATATGAACTAGCTTAGAATGAATGGCTTTGACGCCTACCCAATCTTCCTTTTCCCTGGGCTCTGTGTTTGGCTGAGAGGATGCATGCTGGCCTGTGTGCAATGCAGCAGTGTGTGTGTGTGCGTGCGCGCGTGTGTGTGATATGTAAAATAAACACCCAGATATATTAAAGGATGCCTGTCTGTGTACTCCTGCTGAATTGTCCCGTGTTCAGGTGGTACGTGACCAGATAACCCACTGCACAATGAAGCTGCGTCAGACCACCGGTATGATGGAGTACTGTCTGGAAGTGATCAAAGAGAACGACCCCAGCGGCTTCCTGCAGGTAGAGTATTCGTGTCTGAAAGGACAGATTAATGGACGTGGATCAGGCTAGCCTTCCAGTCTCATCTCACGCCAAGGGGACTTCCCTTCTGTTAAACGGCTTCAAATCCGGTCTGTTAAACGGCTTCAAATGCTCTAGGCCAAAATAAGAGAACCTTTGAAAGAACCGCCTACAGATATGAAAAGTGTTCTTAAGATTAAATGAAGATGAAAGGGTCTCTTCTGGGAACCAGTGCTTCAACGCCATTGAACTTGTCATGATTATGATTGATATTGATTGTGCATATTATTTTACCCATTAAACATAATCTATGCATTGTAGTTTCAATGCTTGTATGAATCCTTACAAAAGCTCTGCAGTAAGCATTAAGCACAGAACCTACCATTCCTAATGGTAGGTTCTGTGTTTAAGTTAGGCTATTCCTAACTGCAAGTACATTTTCTGCCTGCATTTCTCCAGGAGCACAAATCCTCAAAGAAACCATAAAAAGCCCATTGAAACCACAGTGTGCCCTGTCAAAATACAGTATTATAGTAAAAAGTGGGAACTTGTTTGAATGTGTCCGTGTCTCCCCCTGTAGATATCAGATGCGTTGATCAAACGTGTGACATCGTCTCAGGACCAATGGGTCAAAGGTGCTCTGGAGCCCAAGGTGGGCCCGGAGTTTGACCTGACTCTGAACACCGACCCCCTGCTCCAAAGCATACTACAGCTGGACTTTATTCAGAGCAAAGGTAACCCATGTCTCTTAAAAAATGTAATCCCTTTCATGATTCAAATTCATTGAGTTGCTACTGTTTGTTCACAGTCATACAGTATAGTTGCATTTATTGGTGTAGTGTGATTCAATACATAAACCTAGTTAAGTTTTGTTAAATTGTTAGTCTGACAGCTGCATGATCTGTATTCATTATGTGCTTGATATCTTGGTATGGTGGTAGAAGAGCTTTTGTGGAAATGACCATAAAGGTCTTCATTTTTCACACAGTGCTTAGCTGATGTAACTGTATTCCATATTCACAATATCCAATTAAACTATCATATTTAGACAAATGTTTGGCCATTTGCTATTTAACCATGTAATCAGATATTATGCTTCAGTAGTATTCTATAATTCCATGAGCTGTGATTAATTTCCCCTGGATTAGCAAAATCCCAGTTCCTGGAAAACCAGGAACATTTTTGAAAAGTCCAACCAGAGTTTTGCTATATTATTTTATGCTTAAGTTAACCAGAGGAGAATTTGTAGTATATATCCCATGGCAATGGCCTAAAGTTCCAGAATATATTAAAAAAATATTTAATAAAATTAGCTTCAGTGTGTTTTTCATATTTGTCCACTGAAGCAGACTGTTCTCGATCTGGTGGGCAGTTATCCTAGTCCAAATTAAATGTCTTGCAAAACAAAATGTGATTTTGCATCAATGGGAAGTCAAACCAGGTTTCTCTTGAGGCTGCACAGCAGCTTATCAGATCCACTATGTTGCAAAATACCTCAAGCATCACACATAAGCCCATGTCCAATATCATCTTTCAGATATTCAGGAGGCTCCATTATTGAAACAAATGCATGCAGGTGGACTGAAAGAGACGGAGAGCTCAGGAGGTATTTCAGAGTTGCTATAAAATAATCCAAAACCACGCTTTTCCCTTTTCCTCCTGGAGAGCTCCCAGCACACCCAAGCCTGCAATAGGATGCATAGATTCCTCCTGACAGAACTCTCCTTCCATGCATGTTTAACTGCACTCTTCCCTTTTAATAATCTCACCTGCCTGACTACAACCACTATAAACCGCCACCCAGGCATGCAGAGATGAACTCATCGGTGGTGTTCCTGTCATCTGTTTCTGTTCCAGTGGAGTCCGCCATGGTCCCCCCAGCCCCTCTACTCCAGCTGGAGAAATGCTGCACCCGCAATAACAGTGCTACTCTGGCCTGGAGGGTCTCCGGGACTCCAGGCAGCCCCATCGAAGGCTACATCCTGGAGCTGGATGATGGCAACGGGGGCCAATATAGGGTCAGACCACCCTTCGCTCTACACTAGATAACGCTTCCCCGGAGCGCCTCACAGACGTTGACGCTCCTTGTAGTCTGACAGTAGAATGGGGCACTTCGTGGAAGGGTTCAATTAAAAGTAATTCAATGTTTAACCGTCGAAGCTTTATGCTCATTATGCAACGCCAGGGTTGTACGGGATGTATCGTATCTAGCCAGGCACATTCTAAATGTGCAGTTTCATTGTAAGTCAGTGTGGAATGTGTCACGGCCGTTTCGTACGGATAATGGTTGTCTCTATAGGGAGCGTTTTATTATTCACGGCGTGCATGCTGACATCAGTGCTGTAACACCAGCTGGTCCTGCTCTGTACTCTGTCCCAGGAGGTGTATGTGGGGAAAGAGACAGTGTGCACAGTGGATGGCCTCCACTTCAACAGCTCCTACAACGCCAGAGTCAAGGCCTATAACTCCACCGGGGTGGGGCCCTACAGCAAGACCGTGGTGCTGAAGACGTCTGATGGTGGGTTTTCTGGTTACTCTACCTCTGTGTGCACCTAACTGTAGGCATGATAGGTAAGGAAGACCTCCTACCAGGCTGGACTGGGGACCAGGAAACACCAGGCTTAATAAGTACTGGGGACACAATACTGTATTAACCGCTGATCCACCCAGTCCATCGAGACATCCAGAGAGCCTCCCCCTCCTGTTGGTGTCCTTGGCAATCTAGTGTGCTAATCCACATAAATGGCATCCCAGATCCAGCTTTAATGGAAGGTGAATTGTGCAATCTGTCACTGTTCTGGCTGTGTGGTGATACCCGCTCCATCTGTCTACCCAGAGACCTCCAGGTTTATCTACACAAAGAGGAGTAAACAAGAGTCAGCACCGTACCAAAGACAGAGCCAAAGAGGTGTCCTGATGTACTGCTGGCAGACATTTAAGTAGTCTGGTTGTTTAGCAAAGCATGACAGCAAGCACATGCCAGACTGTGAAATGATGACCGTGGCCAGTTGTGGAGGGAGGAGAGGAAGAGAGGACAGGCTGTTCATGCTTTTGATTGAGTGCAAGGCTGGGTGTTGGGTGGATGGATGGGCGGTGAGAGGATGGCAGAGCAGGGGGACTGGGAGAGTCCAGATTAGGAGTAAATAAAGGCGTCTTACTGGTTTTCCTAACCACCATAACAATGGATCTCTGCAAGCGGAGGCCTTGGCTACTGGCAAGAGCCAGTCGTGTGCCAGATAACAGCTTATTTCAGATTCACTGTGTGTCTTTGAGGAATGGGGCTAATTAAAGCAAAACACTGCAATGATTCCATAGCAGTGCCTTATGGGCGAAATGCTGCGGAATGAGAATTAAATCAGTCGGTGCTTGACTTTTAAATGAGAACTTACATTTTCCACCGGGGAACTTTCTGAATTCTTCACGCGTGATACAGTATGGCGCCCACCGTGCTGTCCTGCTCCGGGTTCTCAACCCTTCACTAAGGTTCATACAGTTAGAAAATGCCTTTGTTTCTGCTCTGTCCTCCTCTGCAGTGGCTTGGTTCACCTTCGACCCCACCTCGGCTCACAGGGATATTGTGCTGACCAATGAGAATCAGACGGTGAGCTGCAACAGCTATGATGACCGCGTGGTCCTGGGGACAGCCGCCTTCTCCAAGGGGGTCCATTACTGGGAGCTCATGGTGGATCGTTACGACAACCACCCGGACCCGGCATTCGGGGTGGCGAGGATCAACACGATGAAGGACATGATGTTGGGGAAGGATGACAAGGCCTGGGCCATGTATGTGGACAACAACCGCAGCTGGTTCATGCACAACAACTCCCACACAAACAGGTAGGTAGGAGAATTGTCAGCCAGTTGGTCTGTCATAGTGTCAGAAATATTCTACTTATGACGAATAGTAATTATAAGGTAATTCTCTTCTCATTTGTGATAATAGATTTTACTCTGTCTTACTAGATATATTCTGAGCCACAGGTTTGGCCAACACCCACTCCAGGAACTACAATATGAGCACAAATCCCTTAATGAACTGTAATACAGTAGCACTGGCCGGTACCATTTTAGCATCTGGTTTCACTGTGGTCATACTTGTTTCTTGTCATTACTGTCATTATTTATTTTCCTGTCAACTGTCAAGTTGGAACCTATCACCCAAAACAAATCACTAATTGAACCTATTAAAGTGCCAGGTATAAATGTAAGTCGAATAAATCATCAGACAGTTGCTTCAATCAATTATTTTTCTCTGATTTAGCAGAACACCTGTAGAATCCTATAGATTGTGGCATACATGTTTGACATGGTAGATGCTTTCACATTTCCATCATTGTGTTCTTTGAGCTGCTCACAGAAAGAAGAACACAGCAGACTTTTAAGGGTTCTAAAGAGTCGACTGGTTTGAGTGCAACTATTCATGACGATTTTTATTCCAAAGTAGCATTTTACTTCGTGCCAAATGTAGGTATTTTGCTTAATTCCAGTGGAATGGAGAAAAGACACCCTGAAGAAGAAGCTAAGGCTATTTTACGCCATTTGTTAAACCAGCATTTTTCCAAAAATATTTACTGTGCTCACTTACAGCTCACACATAGCCTACATACAAATGATTTAGCAATGAATTAATGTTTTGACAGAAGAAACAGAGGAAACAATTATCCGCTCAAAGCCATAACTCCAAACTGCATTTAGAATCATTGGAAATCGTCTACCCTTCTGAGACCCTAGACCACTTATAACGATGTGTTATCTGTTTTCACGTTAGGCCTAGACTCAGTGTGTGTGTGTGTGTGTGTGTGTGTGTGTGTGTGTATGTGTGTGTGTGTGTGTGTGTGTGTGCGTGTGTGTGCGCGTGTGTGCGTGTGTGTGTGTGTGTGTGTGCTGACTGTGTGTGTGTGCTGACTGTGTGTGCGTGTGTACGCGTGTGTGCGTGTGTGTGTGTGTGCTGACTGTGTGTGCGCGTGTGTGCGTGTGTGTGTTCTGCAGAGCCGAGGGGGGCATCTCTAAGGGTGCCACAGTAGGCATCCTGCTGGACCTGAACAAGCACACTCTGACGTTCTTCATCAACAAAGAGCAGCACGGACCTGTGGCCTTCGAAAACATGGAGGGAGTCTTCATGCCTGCTGTTAGCATCAACAGGAATGTCCAGGTGAGCAGAGACCTTAATGCAGGGTTGCTGAAATGGAGCACATTTCCAGTTTTCAGAAGATATGTTAATTCATTGTTTTTGTTTTTGGCGTAATTCATAATTGAAATGTTGAAAGTGGTACACATATTTGTTATTGAATTAATACAATTTCTGTCTCCCGAGAGTCAAATCCGGACATTGAGTCAGGAGCTCTCTCTTCCATGACATCATCAAGTTATGTTTGTCCTTTACAGGTCACATTACTAACAGGTATGGAGGTGCCAAAGAATATAAAGCAGCAGTAACCTCCCAAGGGGTTTTGTCACAGTCCCACTAATGTCATCATGGAGTCCTTCTGCTTCATCCCCGGCTATTCTCACTACTGCTGTATGTCTTATGCTGTTCAATGCCTATGATCAAATATCATCTTTAGAGGGAATCATATACATTAGGACTGTCAAAATGTACACGTTAAAGCATGCGATTCATTATAAATGCCATACATTTTTTGTTGTTGTTAACACATTTGTCTTTTGTTGAGCCTCAGAACTATAGTTAGTGCTTGACTTGAGCGGGAGCTGTCAGTATTCATTTGCAACAGTATACGGGTAACTTTATTTGATACTTGTGCTGGAGTGGTTGCGACCGCTTCACATTTATTTATTCAGTATAACCATTTTTTCAGACTGAGTAAGGTTTTGTCCCCTGTAGACATGTTGTGGACCCAATACTGGCAAATTATCTTTTTGTCTCACCTGCTAAGGGGTCTGGTAGATGAAAAAAAACACCAACCAGGCATATTTTTTTACTGGACAAAATAATAATTTCCCTTTCGTGACATGTATACATTAATTTCAGTACATTTCATTGAGATAATAAGGTATTTTGTTGTATACAAATGTCTGCTTTTATCTTTGGCATACTGGCCTCACACAGAACAACTCGTCACGCAGCCTCAGTGTCATACTGTGTCATCCTTTATCTCCAAACCTGCAATTCTCAAACCAATTCTGTGATCTTACAAACATATTTTTTATGTATTGCAATAACGTTGTTCCCTTTACATTAGTCTCTCTTCCTTGTCAACTTAACACTATTTGACAATACTTATTTAACATAATTCTCTACTAACCTAATTACTCCCCTCAATTAATCGTTTTTAGAACTGTTAATGAATCTCCTCCCAGCTTAATAACACAATCCCTCTCCAAACCTAATTAGCATAAACAAATTAACAACAATAACATAAAAAATCGAATAATATTCTCTACCTTATATTATTAATATTTAAATAGTCATTTGTAAAAAAAACATATTTTACCCTACAGTTTTTCCTTTGAAAATATAAACAGTACACTCAACACATCGCAGGCTTTATTTTGAGGGCAAAATACGAACATCTGTAAATTCTTTTTGCTTCCGAATGTTTAGAATGGTTCACCGAAGACTTTTGATTTGAAGGCCAAATACGAAAACCGGGGCTGTTATTGCTGCTGCGGAATCTCTAGCGCTGCCTGCATGATGATAATCCATTGTAGTTATTGTGTTGTGAAAGGTAGTTAGCTTCTTGAGTTGTCGCTCAGACGACGGCTAGATTTATATGAATGTGACAGCAACTTACTGACAGTTCGACACGAACGTGCGCATACACAGACAGTTACTTTCTTTGATCTCACTAACAAGTTCGATACTCTGAACGTGCAGAAAATTGTTGCTCTGCTCTGATGCTCGTGCGATTGTATACCGTGCGCCATTCATTGCATCGTTTCATGCTCTGCGCTGTCTTTTTTTTCTGGACATTTCTTTTCGCTTCTCCAGTGTTTGAGTTAGCTGTTGTTGTGGTTCTGCGCTGCTGGTATTAGCATACTCATTGAACTCTGCGGTGTGTTGTGTATAACGATGTTTGATCAAATTGCTTGTGTTAAATTTGTGTTTTCCCTCTCCTACTGACAATTTAGCAGAGCAAAGCTTGCACTCTATTGTGTCATTTCTGTCATCTCCCTCTTCCCTCTAGAAGTCTGTATTCTATATTCTATACTTATGCCTCCAGAGGCGACCCAACCATTGAGTTTCACTAGATGTTGTATTTGCATGAATCCACCTGTTAACCTTGCTTTTAGCATGGTAAGATATTTCATGTTGTTGCTAGCCTAATCTAGACATTAATTGCATCATCAGACCCATTGACACTAGAACATTATAATCGCATAACTAACAACACCTATCAAAAAAGTTACTTGTTTCAGGCCCTGACCTGAAACCCATTCTATCCACATTTTAGCCTAATAATCTAAGTACAATACCTCGAAAAACATAGGTGTGATTCAGTGTTGGATAACATGCCTGCAGCTTTCCAGAGAAAGGACTGATTGGTGTTTTGAACAGAATCTTGACATAATTGTTTCAGTATTTGGGGCCTTGATCAAGAGCACAATGTTAGATGGTAGACCTATTGGATCATAGACCAGGAAGTTTCTAGTTAGATTTACATGGGATACCAATAGATTCTGCTAGTCATGTGATTATTTGAGGAAGACATTTAAGGGCCATGACTCTGTTCTGATGAACTGGTAAAGACAGCTCCTGCACTTACAGTGGCATGAAAAAAAGTGTTTGCCCCCTTCCTGATTTCTTTTTTGTTTCCATATTTGTCACTCTTAAATGTGTCAAACTAGTTGAAATATTAGTCAAATATAACACAAGTAAACACAAAATGCAGTTTGGCAATGAAGGTTGTTTTTATTAAGGGAAAACAAAATCCAAACCTACATGGCCTTGTGTGAAAAAGTGTTTGCCCCTGCTGTTCAAAACACAATTCAACTGTAGTTTATCACACCTGAGTTCAATTCCTCGAGCCACACTCAGGCCTGATTACTGCCACACATGTTCTCAATCAAGGAATCACTTAAATAGGACTTGCCTGACAAATTGAAGTAGACCAAAGATCCCCAAAAGCTATACATCATGCTGAGATACAAAGAAATTCAGGAACAAATGAGAAAGAAATTCATTAAGATCCATCAGCCTCGAAAAGGTTATAAAGCCATTTCTAAAGCTTTGGGACTCCAGCAAACCACAGTGAGAGGGGAATGTCCGGCCATCTGTTCGTGACCTCAAGCTGAAGCGAACTTGGGTTCTGCAGCTGGACAATGATCCAAAACACACCAGCAAGTCCACCTCTAATTGGCTGAAGAAAAACAAAATGAAGACTTTAGAGCGGCCTAATCAAAGTCCTGATCTGAATCCCATTGAGATGCTGTGGCATGACCTTAAAAGGGCAGTGCATGCTCGAAAACCCTCCAATGTCACTGAATTAAAACAATTCTGCAAGGTTGAGTGGGCCAAAATTCCTCCCCAGCGCTGTAAAAGAATGATTGCAAGTTATTGCAAACGCTTGATTGCAATTGTTGCTGCTAAGGGTGGCCCAACCAGTTATTAGGTTGTAGGGGGCAATCACTTTTTCACACAGGGCCATGCGGGTTTGGATTGTGTTTTCCCTGAATAATAACAACCTTAATTTCAAAATTGCATTTTGTGTGTACTTGTGTTATCTTTGACTAATATTTCAATTTAGTTTGATCTGAAACATTTAAGTGTGACAAACAAATAAGAAATCAGGAAGGGGGCAAACACTATCACACCACTGTATTTAGTTCAAAATCAAGCAATGTCCATAGTTTACAATAAAATATATGCATTTAACATAATTTACAGCTTTTTAAACAACTAATTTTTTATTTAGGACCAAATTGAAACGTTCTAAAATTGTGATTAGTCGTGATCATGCGATTGAGATTCATTATTTTAATTGTTTGAAAGCACTATATATATATATATATATATATATATATATATATATATGAGAGACTTTTATATATACAAATTATTCTGTTTGATTTATAATTTCCCAAGTCTTAATTACATCTCAGATCATACAACCAAATGCTGTGTTAACAGTCAAAGTGCCACAGGGTGCTTTCAGTAAGTCATTGGATACCCTACATTACAATTTCTCTACTTTTCTCCACTCAGGTTTGTTTATACAGTGTTTATGCTCCTACTTCCTTATAGGAAACTCAAGGCCAGTCTATCTCACTCAAAACTTGAGAACAATATTGATTTGACAAACTTTTTGAAGCCTGACGTATAAATTTAGTTGGAACACATTTATTTGAAAATACATTACTTGGCCAGTTTTTATATTTTACAACTATTTTTATATTTTCACCTTTTCTTCTCAAATGCTTGACATATGTGGATTTCAAACCATATTTCATGAAATTGGCAGAAATTATAATGGAATTCTTTTATTTGCTTGCTTTTATTAATTGAGTATATGGTCAGATCTGTAAAAAGGACAAATATTATTTCTGTCACTAGAGAACAAATCTTGGTTGAAAGTGAAACCAAACCACTGTGACATTGGGATATAACATTGCTATGTATATTTTGTTAAACTATTTAAAAGCAGTAGATAGTAGTTTTTTCAGAAATATTTATGGATTAGGCTTGATTACACTATATAAATATTTATTAAGAAAGGGTATACTCATGTGATGTTCATTGAACTGGTATTGTTAAAACTTATTGTAAAACAGTACTGACAGACCATCAGAGGGTTACGTTTGCATGTTTTGTAAGGAAAATGTAAATGTGCCAATGCATTCTAAGCAAATGAATTGACTTAGAACGGTATAGTAAAACAATGCCCAAATAAATGTTCTATTTGGAAGGATTTCACACTTTCTAATACAGTAACAGCTGCCCTCTAGCGTATTGATTTAACATTACAGCACACATTAATTTCCAACTTTATATGTTAAGTTAATATTGCCTACAGTAAAAGCATATTAATATGCCATGTCAAATGACAAAAACAAAAATAAGAGGGTTAGGCTTTGTTATTTATCACATGGAGTCCTATTAGAATAGTACACTCTGGGCAGGATTCCATTTGGATAGATTTGTATCATATACTGTAACTATAATTTTGTGCACATTTCAATCTCTTCTTGCTAATAAAAGTGTGGCTTCATAGTAATGTGCCCTTAATCTAGAATGTTACTACACGTTTTTGGATTAAGAATACCAAAGTTATTGTAATTTGAAGAAACATTCTGCTCAGTCTATGTTGAAGCACTGTGTTACAGTATTGGTGAATTGATTTGTACTGCTCTAGTCTCTCCTCTTTGTAAACCCTCCCATTCAGAAATATATTAATGCATTTTTTAATGGTCTTTAGCTGTGTTGGTGTTCTCCAGTGATTGCTCTGTACCTTAAACATGTTGATATATTGCAGACTGATGGAACTACAGCATGATCAAAGCTAAAACGGTCAATTTAATGGACGGACAGTTGAAAAGCTCAGACTAGATAGGCTGGACTGATGTTAGCTAAAGCCATTTTGTAATGCCAATGCATACGGTTGCAGCATGTATAGTTATGCAGTGTTGCTGAATGAATGTGGTCAATTATGATTCACCCGTTACAAATCCGTTTTTTTATTATGTTCAAGATGAGCTAGACGGACGATACACTATAGTAAAGTTCACGGTTTCGCAAACATCTAAGAGATAAGCTGATGGCCGAGGCCTACAAACAAAATCAGGCCTGTGTACATTAGTCAGCAATCACAGTGTCAATGGCACTAACAAACCCTGCAGGCACAGACCATAATATTTGTAGTAAATTTACATTGTAGCTTATCTAAATATCATATTAGTGTTGTTTGGCATGCATTTATACTCCCCAACACAGTAGAATGTGAACATCCCAAACAATCTAGTTATTAATAAGGTGCTGGAAATAGTCACTACTGTCAGATTACAATTGCATTTGAATCTTTGACTCTGCCTTGAGACTGACAGTAGAGACATACATTTCATACAATCTATTTATTTATAAATGTATAATACATCAGATTTATTATTACAGATAAGAATTTTGCCCACATCTACGGTCCCGACGCAGTGTATGACATGTGGAGATGGGTTGGTGTCTGGGGTGCCTTTTAGCTAATACCCCAGGGTGGATAGTGTCCTCTCATTTTCACAGCAACAGAAAACTAAACCGGGTGCCTCACTTAGCCTCAGGTGGAAGGTCAACTGCTCCTTTAGGAAATTGTGGCATCCCTTTCCACATTATATGTTGACAAAAATGTTCTTTTTCTTTTCTAAAAATCTATTAATGTGTGTGTTCTTCAGTTGGCATCTCTCCTATGATGTAGACATTTTGTACTTCTAAGTGGTTTGTATATTAAATGCATTGTATTTGCAACTGTTTTCATATCATACAGTGTAAAAGAATATCAAAATGTGATCTTTTTTTCTCCTCAATAATAAACTGTGATGGAATACAAATGGGTTCTTCATCTTTTTTCATATATGTTCTTGGGGGTGTTGTGGTTGGGGCTTGGATGTAATTTGCCCATAACTGAATCTTCATGTGAGAGGTCTCAGCAAAACTTCCAAAGATGCAGCAAGTAAATCAAACTCTTCATTGCCATTTTCACTTGATCACTTTGGAGGATTTTATTTTCTTGATTTCTTTGGAACTCAGGACCAGCATTCCATTTTTAAAACGTCCCACCTGGCCTGTTGGAGCTTTACTGGAAGATGACTTCCTTTTCTCATCCCTGGCAAATGGAACAGCATAAAAGATTCAGTGAGCATGGAGTAGGAAACACAGATTTCACACTCCTCCTTAAGGGAGCAGGACATATAATAATGATCAAGAAACATTTTACATAATGCAGCAGTTGTCTATGATAACCAATTATTAATATTATGTGGCAAATGTTCAGTGTCCATTTAGAAATGTATATACATTTTTTTACTAATAGATTTACACTACTGACCGTGGTTTAGTTGCCTTCTTTTTCTTTAAGTCCTACAATGAAAAGAATTGGTATTAAAGTCCAAATTTGAGATTACATCATATTTAACACTAAAATAGGTGGATATCATCAAACTCACCGTATGCATTTCTTCCTTTGCTTTTTGCTTCATGTCCTTAACCCTTTGCTGCAACACTTTGTAGTTCACATACTCCTTCTTAGGGGGCTGTGATAGGAAAAAGGTTTGTCAGACTAGCTATCAATACAGCATGAAAAAAGAAGTCTACACCCAGCCATTACTGTATTAAACTACCCTGAAGACTGATCTAACCCATAAATCCGTTTTGCACACAAATTCACATTTACACTGGCCAAAGGCATAAATGTAGCAATTTCTGCCACATCATTCAGGTAGATGGCTTATCTTGGCAACAGAGAAGTGCTCACTAACAGGGATGTAAACAAATTTGTTGACATCTTTTGAGAGAAAATAACATTTGGTGCGTACTGAACCCTTCTTGGATCTTTTATTTCAGCTCATGAAACATGGGACCAATACTTTACACCTTGTATTTATATTTTTGTTCAGTACACATTGAATCTTTATAGTTTTATCAAATTAACATTACACATTAAGACTGGAGACTTTTGAACGAGATGTTAAAAAAATAAAAGCTCATTTGATATTATGAACTCTGTCGGTGTGCAAAAAGGGGATAATAACGCTTTCTGGAATTAGCATAAAACATGATGTGAAATTGTAATGTGACCTCATAGCCAAAGGAAATGTTTTGTTCAGGGGGAGCTGATAACAGTTAAGCATGTGTTGAACAGATATGGAATGCATCCCTCGATAAGGTGCGTCCCCACAGCTAATGGGCAGGCGTCGCCCATTCCATCCATATCTGTTCAATCGGGGGAGAAAAGCTGAAAGCGAATTGGGAATATCATGCAGCACCCCTACTACCCACACCCATGAATAACTTACCCTTGCGCCAAGCATGATGGCTCGCTCCTGTTCAAAAACCCTCTGCTGTGCTTTATGGTAGCCAGTGATTCCAAATCTATGAACTTCTAATCTAGCCTAAAAAAAATCATACAGTTAAAAAATTGGAGTTCAACAGTGTAGTTGAATCATTGGTAGACATTTGTATTGACCTAAAACCTAAAAATATTAGACAACTTTCTAATATTACCTTCTCTAGATTGAATTCATCTGGGTCCACCTTTTTTTTCACCCTTATCGGAGGAGTCTGTAAGGAAGGTGCAAAATCAGTTAAATGAAATTGTTCTGGCCAAACAAATATAAAATAATGATGCTCAAAAGTGTCATCAAAGAACTCAGTGCCCCATGTTGGAATAGTACCTTTTCTTTGATGTTGGGGACTGGGGGCTTTCTGACTTGTCTCGGTCTCTTTGTAGGGTCCTGAAATGTGACCACCTCTACTGGTGGTGTCAGTTTAACGGCTGAAATTGTATTCCCAACTTCAGACGAGTCAGGAACATCTATCGCTGAGATAACCTGTTGTCTGGAATGTTTCGTCTCGTTGCAATCAACTGCAGCGTCGTCCTCAACCTCTACCTCACTTTGTTTGGATCTCTTCTTTTGCTTGTTTTTTCTCTTTGATACTGATCCATCACCTGTAGCAACATAAATATTTTCCATGACCAGCTGCAGACACCCAAGAAAACTAAATGAATTACTATCTAGACATCTCAATGACTACACCACACCACTTAGAGGACTACAAGTGGCATAACTGCAGGTAATATCCTGCTTAAACACACTGGATTTGGCAAATCATGTTGTTCTTTCCACTTCTTTCAGTCGGTCCTACTGAACTATTCACATTCAAGCAATGTAAAAATTCTGTATCAATACATTCAATGTTTTCTGCCCTTGGAACCAACATCCTTCCCCTGAAAGTTAGGACAGCAGGGTCCATGCCCATATTAATAAATCTTCTAAAACACAACTTCTGAACATATATCTAGAAATAACGTTACAGCCTAAAACAAAAAAGGGTGGGACCAACCTACCCGAATTTCTAACAGAAACAATCCTGACAAAATAATAAATACATCCCTACGCTGTCTATGCTGACGGTTTCATCAGCACACGCGGCTAAAAATAGTAGTGGTGCTGCTTCATTCTTTGTAGCTTACTATATCAACGTGGCATCCATGTATAACCAGCGCAAGCTAAATAACAAGATATCTTACGCTGGTAAATAGAAAACTTTTAAGTACTAACGTCACCATAGTGGGTAGCTAGTTGTGCTAAATTCCATACTACTCGATTAGCATTATGTGTGCTAGCTAAACTAGCTAGTTAGCTTATCCGTACCAAAATCATACAGGTTATTTAGGAGGTTATCAAGGAAACATGAATCCGTGTTTTGTTCTTTTCCATTTTCGTTCTTGTCCATTTTTTCCTCCAAAACGAAGTTAAATCCTGAATGTGGATGACATATAAACCAACCAACATTCACACATGTGTATGCAAGTGAAAAGCAACAGGACGTAGTGTCTCGGCCACCGTAGTGCACTGTACAAACAAGGAAGTAGCCAATAGCCATTCATAGCACCACTTTGGCACCACCCATGCGAGAGTTTTTTTCCCCCTGGAGTTGTTGAAACTGGGTACATATCCAGGGATTTAATCATTATATTCACGTTATATCTCGGTTCGTGCATCTAAACCCTATGCTGCTTCTATGTTTTTATAATACCTGCTAAAGAATGGCATCAACAACTCTTTATTCGGTAAGTATAGGTTCAGTTGTTAGCATACTCCACCCACCAGGATTTTTGACACTTGAGCTAAATGTCAACTATTTAGCTCCCATTTCTCTATCATTATTTTGCTCGTGACTTTACAGCAACGGGACCCGATGCTGAAAAAGAGAGATGACTTTGAAGACATTTTGGAGGACAGGAGAAACTCCAGCGACTTGAAATATGCAGTGAGATGCTATGCTCCGGTTCTTTACAAGGGACTTACTCCCTGCAAAGCAAACATGCTCAAGAGCATGGTTCTCCAATCTGATCACCTACGTTATGTCATTAATCAGGTAGGTAATTTATACCATAGCCTGCATGTGCAACAGCTGACATACAGTGCCTTCTGAAAATATTCAGATCCCCTCACTTTCTTCACATGTTTTGGGTTATAGGCAAAATTGATTAACGGATACCCCATAACTACAAAGCAAAAAAACACGTTTTTATCAATGTTTAAAAACGAAAATTGCTCTGAGAGCGTGAGGATAATACCAACAGTAATGTGAAACATGTTGGGAACATCATTGCATGAGAATGTTTCTCTGTGGCAAGGACTGGGAGACTGAAGGATTTCAGGAAAGGTTTAATAGAGCAAAATACAGTAACTTTGTATTTTGACTGATGCAGAGAGCACAAGACCTCAGACTGATGCAAAGCTTAATCTTTCAGCAAGAGTGACTTCGAGACAAGTCTTTGAATATGCATGAGCCCAGCCATATCTGTGGGGAGATGTGAAGATTGCAGTTAACTGATGCTCCCTATCTTCTTTGAAGATGGTAGAAACTGCCCAAATCCAGGTGTGCAAATCTAGTAGAGGCATGCTTAAGAAGACTCAAAGCTCTTATTGCTACCTAAGCAGCTTCAACAAATTACTGAATAAAAAAATCTCAATACTTATATTAGGTATTTCAGTAGTTTTTTTGGAAATATACACACATTTCTAAAAACGTGTTTTCATTTTTCTCATAATGGTATATTATGTGTAGATTGATTACAAAGATTATTCATTTAATCAACTTGGCCTACAAGTTCAGTCTAGAACACAACAAAATGTGGAGAAAGTAAAGATGCACTTTATGTAGTTATATACTGACCACTGAAAAATATGAACACAGCTTGCAACAATTTCAGATATTACAATATATTTAGTGAAATCAGTCAATTCATATGAATGAATCTGGCTTACTCAATGGATTTCACATTCCTGAGAACACAGAAACATGTATCTGCTGGTCACAAACAGCTTGAAAATAAGGTAGAGGTGTGGGTCAGCAAACCAGTCAGAATCTGGTGTGACCAATGAGTGACATGCTCAAGGGTCACTTACATCTTACTTACACATTCCTTACATCCTCACCAAAAGGTGAATGCCATCGCTTTAATGTTTTGAAGTAATTTCATCACCAAATGAAATAATGTCTGTCGCGTCAGGCATTGCTTATATTATTAAAGTGGAACAACATTCATGTAATCCTATGTCAACTGGTCCCAATAACCCCTGCTCTCTGGTTGATGATCCTGCCCAGGTGTCACAAGAGTCGGGCGAGGCTCCTGACATCATCCATGAAGAAGCCGCTGTCATTCTGGAGGAGATGGCCCACCGACTCAAAATCACCACTGTCCGCTTCTTTGCCTTTGCCCTCACCAAAGCATTCAAAACCCTCTTTCAGCATATCTGTGTAAACGAGGAAGGCATCCAGAGAGTGAGTGTTCTGAGTCTGACCATGAAACAATGGTAGAGCCACGTCCGAATCATAGCGCTTAATGTGTTTATACCCTTAGTGTTCTGAATCTTGATGCGAAGAAGTGCGTTAAAGAGTACGGTATATTCATGGTCTATTAACGTTTGGCTGTGCTAATCCATATTTACGTTCTTCATTTCTTCAGCTCCAGCAGGCCATCCAGGAGCATCCAGTGGTGTTGCTTCCCAGTCACCGTAGTTACATGGACTTCCTGTTGATGTCCTACATCCTGTACACCTATGACCTCGCCCTGCCTGTCATCGCGGCTGGCATGGGTGGGCATCAGCACCAATGTCACACGGAACCTGAGTAAACTCTTTAAGGACACAGGTGATTTATAACATGCGCTTATATGCATATAGTGTTTGAGATTGTGGCATTCCTGGTGCAGATTTCATGGGGATGAAGTTTATTGGTGAGATGCTCCGGATGTCGGGAGCTTTCTTCATCCGGCGCTCATTTGGAGGCGACAAGCTTTATTGGGCTGTGTTCTCCGAGTATGTGAAGACCATGCTGAGGGTACGTACAATGACCTACTGTTGTCTTCTGCAGTCCCTTTGTTGGGCTCGGTTGCTGTAACTGAACCATCATTTGTATGTGTGTCTGTATCTCTGTATCTGTTTTAGAACGGATTTGCGCCAATTGAGTTCTTCTTAGAGGGCACAAGAAGCCGAACCTGCAAGTCCCTCACCCCTAAAATAGGTAAATTAACATTAATGATCTTGGGCAAATTGACCAACATGATTTGTCTTGGTTCTTGTCTTTTGATTTAGGTCATTGCTGAGCTCGACATTTTCATCGCTGTATTAGCTTTAGGCTCTTTTATGAAATGGCTTTTAAGCTCACATTACTTGATTTCTTTTTTTTGCGCTCCCAGTTCAATGCATCGGAATTACTCGCTATAAATATAGATAATCATTTTTGTGATGACATCATTTAAGAGCAGTAGACGTGTTCTTGCATTAATGTGTGAGAAATCCATTCACTTGGGCCATCTCAAACTGTGGCTCTCATCGTTTCAGGGCTACTGAATATTGTGATGGAACCTTTTTTCAAAGGAGAGGTGTTCGACGTGCAACTTGTGCCTATCAGCATCAGTTATGAGAGGGTCCTGGAGGAGTCCCTATATGCCAGGGAACTCCTGGGTGTGCCCAAGCCAAAAGAGTCCACCTCTGTGAGTTTCCACTACGTGTCTAGTCCTGTTCAACCGATCAGATTAACAAACAAGAGAGCCGTTGTCCTGAGACAGTAGCCATTCAGTTGTTTCCCCCCCAGTAATGCTTGTCAATGTGATTTCTCGTTGATTTTTCCACATCTGACGTCACACACCATGTGCCAGTTTACACAGTGCAGTCCAGGCAGTTGACATTCAAACATGACTGCAACTTTTCCTTTCAGGGACTTTTGAAAGCCAGGAGAATCCTCAGTGAGAACTATGGCAGCATTCATGTGTACTTTGGCCAACCAGTGTCAATAAGGAGTCTGGCCCAGGACAAGGTCAACCGCTCCAAGTACAACCTTGTCCCAAGGTACGCTGTGCTGTCTGTTTAGACAATCTCAACTAGTCATTTGTGTCCCTCCCCACTACTATTTATTGGCTTTCTCTCTCAGATTCTTAACATTTTTGATTGAATTGAGAACCTGTTTTAATTTACAGTGTCGGTTGTTGTGACTTTCTCTGGAGCTTTAGTTCATCGGACCAAGGAATCCGGACTTTCCTAATCTTTTTTTGCATGTGTTTTGCCTATTCTGGCAAATGGTAAGATGAAATCTGAATCAGTGTCTGTAAGGTCACATAATGGTCACAGTATTCTTCATAAAAGAACCAAATAATATAATTTTATAATGTTACTGTTAGACTAAAAGACCATGTGGCCAAAACTCAAGAGGCCTCAGTCTTATCACCATCTGCTTTAAATCAGGTTCACTTTACATCGTTTCCAAAACAACTGTAATCATTGTGTGATCTTGCAGGCATTATTTCAGCTTTGATCTATCTTCACCTAAACAACAACCATTCACCAGACTAGCCTTTTCTGTACGTGTCGAGCAGAGAAACTGAGACCCCAAACACGCACAGAACTTGATTCACATATTCGCAAAAGCTTCTGAAAAGCTTCATATCACTTCATATATCCATTGGCCAAAATCCCCGCAAAACAGGCAGATCTGCACCTGGAGCCTTTCATTTTAGTTGGATAGTCACAATCTTCAAGAGTCACTGCTCCTTCTAACTGAGTCTTATTCTGTTGCAGACACATTCCTCAGAAGCCCGCTAAGGAAACCCAGTCATTTGTAAACGACACCGCCTACAGATTAGTTCGTATGCAAGAGGACAGCATGGTGCTAAAGCCCTGGGTCCTAATGGCCTCCATCCTCCTGCAGAACCTGGAGGGCCTGGAACTGTCTTTGCTGACAGAGCGGACTCTCTGGCTCCGAGGCCTGGCTCAGTGCTATGGGGCCTTCCTGGACTGGCCTGGTAGGATCCAATACACGCATTATGCAATGCACACTGATCAAAGAGTAACTGTTCCTCTAAACCTAAACTCCTACTCACAGTTTACCAGGATCCTAGTGTAACTGTTCCTCTAAACCTAAAGTCCTACTCACAGTTTACCAGGATCCTAGTGTAATTGTTCCTCTAAACCTAAACTCCTACTCACTGTTTACTAGGATCCTAATGTAACTGTTCCTCTAAACCTAAACTCCTACTCACAGTTTACCAGGATCCTAGTGTAACTGTTCCTCTAAACCTAAAGTCCTACTCACAGTTTACCAGGATCCTAGTGTAACTGTTCCTCTAAACCTAAAGTCCTACTCACAGTTTACCAGGATCCTAGTGTAACTGTTCCTCTAAACCTAAAGTCCTACTCACAGTTTACCAGGATCCTAGTGTAACTGTTCCTCTAAACCTAAACTCCTACTCACTGTTTACTAGGATCCTAATGTAACTGTTCCTCTAAACCTAAACTCCTACTCACAGTTTACCAGGATCCTAGTGTAACTGTTCTTTTCAACCATATGCCTTACTCACTGTTACATTTTGTGTAATGTTTCCCTTAAATTTAACTTACTGTTAACTCTGATTCTAGTACAATTGTTTGCGGTCTTTACACCTTAAAAATGCATTTCCATATTTTGGGCTTGACAGTGACACAACCAGTGGGCAGAAATCCGAGAACTTAATTTACTTGATTTTTCTGCTTTAGCTGCCCTGTTAGCCGTTAAATAATAAAATCAGCTCTTCAATGCTGTTGACTATTGTTCCTTTTGTCATGAGTGTAGCTGAAAAAAATTCAAGACTCTTTGATGTCTAAAGAATCCCTGTTTGAGTATGAGCCACTAAGCTAGCTCTATAATTAGCCCTGTGTGAACCTCTGGGCTTGCTAACCACCAGACCCAGATGGTGCCCTCCTGGGCCTTAGATTGCCGGTCTCTCATCACCGCTCTGGGGGCGACAGCTGTCATTCATAATGAGTCACTGATATTATGACAGGCTGTTTAGTCTGAGGGATGGTCTCAGTTAGACAACCTGCGCGTGCTGTGTAGACAGTCCTCTTGTTTCTCCCTCTCTCCCCCCTCCAGACCATGCTCCCTCAGCAAAGGTGGTGTCATCCAGCCTGGCACTCCACAGGGGTTTGGTGTGCGTCTCAGGGGGACTTGTTAGTTTGGTGCTGGGTGAGCTCCAGGGCTCGGTGACCCCAGAGGAAGCTCTTTTTAACCGGGCCGTCAGCGTGCTGTCCTGTGCTTCCTACAGAAACCAGATACTCCACGTGTTCATCCGGCCCGCCATCCTGGCTGTTGCCATGCACAATGCTGCCTCGTCAAAGAAGGGTTAGTGGCCCCCTTATCGGCTGGCTGTCCTCTCATTTACAACGTATACATGATGTATGTAGCACTACTGTCCACGCGGTGGATGTGATGTTACGTTGTGATGCTAGCCAGATTACATGGATGAGGTTTTGAATTTATGTTTTATTCCCAATGAATCAAATGAAGGCTGTCTGTTTCAGATGAAGTGTACAACTGCTTCTGCTTCCTTTGCAAAATGTTCTCAGATGAGTTCATCCTCTGTCCTGGGGACACTGTCCAGGTATTACTTAGATTCACACAGAAAATTATAAATAAACTAGTAGTAATGTACTAATTAGTATGATAAATGTCCCTACAGGACTTTGAGGAGGCTTGTTACCTGCTGGTTAAAAGTGGTTCTGTTCAGTTGCTGCAACAGAACATTGTGGTAACAGACAGAGGCCAGTCCACTCTCTCCTTTTTAAATGGCCTGCTTGGATCTTTCCTTCAAGGCTATCAGGTATGTCAGACAACTGTACAGCACTAATCATAACACTCAAACGTTTTCTTAAGCTTTAATGAAACCACTAAATTGACTTGCATAGGGACCTGGTTAGTGGGTTTTCAAGCTGTTTTCCACACTGTTTTGTGAAATTTTAACATGTTACATGATAAGTTTCCAGTAGATGGCACTCTATAACCAGAAATATTTCATTACGCCAATGTCACCTGCCAGCTTGTCACCCTCTGCGTAGTGAACAGCTAACTTAATTTGTAGAGAAAGATAGAAATCCTGTATGGGAAGAAACACAACTGCTATTGGACACTAAACAAGGCGTTTTTGCTCTTCCTCCACTCACTGGATTGATTCAACAGCGCATGAAATAAAAACAGAACCTCCCTAGACATTAATGTTTTTATTCGGATAAGTGTATTGGGGATTTAGTTCTAGGTGTTTCTTTAGATGCTTTCCATATATGATGACATGCTAGGTGTCCACAAATCAACAGTCCACATCCCCCTTCCCCCTGTGTTGCCCACTGTGTCCCTCAGCTTCTGTGTGAGTGAACGCTGGTAGTGTGTGTGTGTTTGTTGGTGTAGCATAGACCCAGGCTCAACCAGTAATACCACCCACATTTAAAATGTATGCAAGCATGGGTAAGTTGTTTTTTAATAAAAGCTGCAGAATTTCTTAAATCAGTTTCCCTCAACTGAGTTTGGGAAAAGGATGTAATATATTATTGGGTGTGTGTGTGCGTGTGTGTCCTGTAGGTGGTATGTCAGTATTTCTGTGAGGAGGCCTGTGACAGCCTTACAGAGAAGCAGTACATCCCCGCGGTCCGCAGCTTTGCTGTCAAACTCATTCTTGCAGGTACCTTCACTTCTCTCTCTGAATTTTCTTTCTACAAATGTAGATTAGTACCAAGAACAACCCTATCAGTTTATGTCTATTGTTCCATACTGATGCTTTATAGATGTTAATCTAACTAAAGTTAAATGAAAAATCTATTTATCCGTTAGCTTCATCTCATCAGCCAAACTCCACTCTAACCTTGGTCCTGACTGTAACACTGTAATCTGTTGGGAGAGCGGTTGGAATTATAGCAGAATTTATGTTACACTTGGACCTGATGTGCAAGGGACCAGTAAAAGGATTTTTTAAATTTTACCTTTATATAATCTGGAGAAATAAATTTAGACCCAGGTCCTGTTTTCATTGCTGCTCTGAGGACAAAAGTCAACAAGTCAAATCCATTAACAGCATCCACAAAGTACAACTTTCCTTTTCAACCGTACAGACACATTCATGTGCTCAATGAAAACTATTACATCTGTCATTGAACACCTCCATCACAAGAGTCCCAAACTGTCCTGTAGGTACCAGAGAATCAATATATTAGGAGCCGTATACTAAATTCTAAAACTCAGAGGCATGAAAAAGAAAAGGAGATTTTCTTAGCTCTATGGAGACTAGAGTAACTTGAAGAGTTTTCCACCGCTGTGAGCTGGGTTTGTAGGTTGTGATTTTATTCTTCTTGGCGGAGGTACACTGGAAGCTTTTGCAGCAGAGCTTTGTAACCAAAATGGGAGATTTAAAGGACTATATAACTTTTTTCCCACCGGTCTTCTGATTCAGGATGCAGTGATGATTTTTAAACATTTTACCTGTAATAAAGAGCAGTGTGCTGTCATAAACGGAATCCATTGTGTTTTGAGTGGATTCAGTACACAAAAAACATGTTGTCGCTTCCCCAGGTAACCTGAGATGCTATGAGGTGCTATCGTCAGACATGCAGAAGAATGCTCTGGCCGCATTGTTGCGCATGGGTGCTGTAAGCAAGGTCAAAGTGTACGTGCTGTTTTACTGCTAATTTATTTGGGTTGTGATGTCTCATTTGATTGTGAAAGTGTTTATACTGACTGAATAATTGGCTCTTTAATTTCAGAGCTGATCAAGTAACTCTCAAAGTGAACAAGCCTGCTGTGAATTCATTAGAAGATTCGCTGGGTAAGAATGATCGGTGGTGTCATTCCGTTCATCCCAACTCTTCTGCCCTTATACTGTAGAAAAGCTAAATTATAGACATGATTTGATGGGACATTGTATACATGGAGGCAATACTTGGTACGATTTGAGTCACACAGCCTTGTTTACTGCGGTTTCATTTCAGTGGGCTTCATCAGGTTCTCCGCGCAGGACATTATGATAATACTCAGGCCTGACCTACTTAGACGTTTTGTTACCGCCAGTTTTGTGACACACTTTGTGACGGTGTGTCCCTGGCTCCTGCATGACAGCTAACCTACAGTGGGTTTTCCACTACGCCACACGAGTGTCCTGATGGTGTTTCTTTTTTCACTCTCTTCAGGAGGCAGACTTCCGACTCAGAAAGCTGTCCTCGCTCGATTGTAATTCCCTCACTTTGCCAGCCAATGAAAACTCTGGAGTGTACAGGAAACTCTGCCTTCATTACCATAATGCAACATTTTCCAGGAGTGCACAGCTTTGCTGACTACAAAGGCTGTTTTCTCATCATTTTTTAAAAAGGGACTTCACAGGACTGCCATCTGGGACACTTTTAATACATACAGTCTTCAAAAATAACACAAAAAGCGTTCCTTAGATCTTTGCTCATGCTAACTACATTTTTATTTTGTAATGATTTCCAAGGTTGCCAACCTAATTTAAGTATTAACCATTTTGATTAACACTTGCAGTTTGTTTTCTAATGCTGCGTTTACTCATTAGAATATATTCTTTATTAGCTTTTTTGGGGTAATGGAGCTGGCTGTTGCATAGCTGCTGGTGTAGTCTGTCAGAGCTTTGTATCGTATTGCACTTTTGTATTTATTCATGTATTTGCATCGACCTTGTCCTCTTTCTGCCTCTCCCCTCTTTTGGGAATGCCTTTGGATGTGTTTTTTCGGGGGAAATCATTGTTACAAAATGGGCTATTTTGTTGTTCATGGACCCAGTTGTGGGTACCAGCCTATGTACAGTATACGAAGTAAACACTAGGTAGATCATAAATTGTATTCGCTATATTTTATTATGTGACAAAAAACGATCACCAGGGGTCCATTTGGAGAGGCGTCAGTGAAACACCCCTCCTGTGATCCAAGCCAAAGTGTTTGGGAGGATTTCTTCTGAGGGGAACAATATCCATCCAAATATGTTCCAGGAGAGGCATGTGTGTTTTATATACCTGCGGTGCAGTACGCAGTGATGGATATCCTACTGCTATTATACTGCACCATCATCTGCTGACGATTTGCAATATTGCCTAAACAACGTTTCAGATTTGTCTTGTATTGACAAGACTGTGTGTGCAATGCTGGTTGTACAGAATCATGAAACATGACCAGGGATCTCTGTTACCAAGAAATATATTGCCAAGTGGCAGCTGATGCATTTAGTCCTGGTTTACCTCCGTCTGTCAGGCAGGTTGCAATGTATATGTGTTTTGCAGTGGAATTAATATTGTCTGAGCACGTGACTCCTTTTGCTGTTTGGTAATACTTAACTGTTTGACCGTGCGTGTCTGTTTGAAACCATCATCAGTAATGACGTTTGATGTAAATCTACAGCTGAGGAAATAAATATTAATAAATATTTGAAATAAATATGTTCGAAGGCCTGCTTGTTCTGTTGATTATGGTGATGTTACGGTTATCAATAAGCGAACATGTACTGTATAATCTGCCCATAGAGGGCAGGCTTGCTCCTTTTTGTACCAATTTTTTTTTGCTGTCGATTTCCAGAGAAGTAATTTAGACAGACGTGCCGTATCACTGAAGTATTTTTCATCATGTTGTTTTGTTGTCATGCTGCTGAGTAAGAAAATACAGCCAGCAAATCCCCAGACTTCCATCCATTTCTCTCTGACTAACTGTTGGGTTCTCTACAGTCACCGGTCTCCTCACACTATATTTACCTTCTCAATTCAGCCCTCTGTTGAGCTCTTTTAACAGCAATATCAGCACCTTTTTTTCATGACATCCTTTATTTAAGGTGCATGAACCAGATTAACTCCGTTCAACTGTGCTGCTGCCGCTGAACCGATAAGGCCAGGTGGGCTTTCCATCTACAGAAGTGCAGTTTGGATTTTTAACACCAATCTTTGCTTTTCCTATTACTCTACTGACCCACCACTTCATTTGGTTTGTATCGAGTATATGTTAGCGTGCTCCTGGGAGTGTTGGCCCCATCATGAATGGAAGATATATTCACTGAAACCCTCCCCAGGGGCCGATGACAACTAGGTTACTCTGATTGATTTAATACATTTGCTTAAATGGCTCCCTGCATAAGTGTGGACACTGAGCCCGGGTCTTTTAGTCAGGTAACAACCTTGGGCCATAATGACAACCCCATGGAATATAGGCAAGTGACATTGCATACATGCTCTACTGTTAAGGAAGAAAATACATTCAACCTTCCTATTTGGTAGTGTCTCACATTGTCTGGAGCAGTTGTTGTCTGAACACTGTCAGCGATAGCATTTAGTTAAAAGAGAGTAGAACTCTTGACATGGCAGAGAGACGCTTTAGTCCTCTGACTTCTCTCTGAGTCGTCTCCCAGCTCCCTGCTTCTGCGTGTTGTCTAATTTGAGATACTTGTCGAGTGAGGATGTCACACCTTGTGGAACACACTGTTTTTACTTCAGCCAGTGCGTCGATCCATTAGCATTCATTTCTTGTACCACCCGGCCTAACCTATCCCCTATTCCTGTCCTATTCCATCCATATCAGCGCAGTGTCTCAGCTCTGCGGGATTTCTAGAGATGCCAGTTTGACAGGAAAATAAATAATAAACCTCAGATAGCGACTGCAATGAAGTGACAGCCTGGAGAAGATTTAATAAAATTCAATACAACCTAATTGAAGTGGTGAGTCTGAACCCCCCCCCCCACCCAGAGAGCGATCTCTCTTTATTTTTGTCGTGATCTCTGACATACACATTATCAAAAAAAAACAAAGCATTTGGTAAAATAATGAATCTGTCATAGTGAGTTCTTCCAAAATCTTCACACCCACCTGCCGTGAAAATGAGCTAAACACAGTTGTACTCAAATTAGAAAGCATCTGCTGTGATAATGTGGGGAACGATAGCAAAGGATGTTCATCAATTAAGTTTTCTTTAATACAGTATGTCGTATGTGTATATTATATTTTCACTCTGTACATATGGCATATGAAAGAAATCCTTATATGCATCAGATTGCATTGATCAAGCAAATTTAATATGCTGTTAACGTATTGCATTATCCACGCTTCAGCACCAAAACATTCTCTTTGCTTTTAGGCTTCTCTTCTCTGTATTATTACAGTCTAAGAACATATTAATGTGTTATTTCCCTTCCGTTGAGATGAGGTTTGCCGACTTTACCTGTGAGCTCATCAATGGAGGCACAAGATTTGTAACAGCCATTTAAAATCTTTTAAATGAAGGCTGTGCATTTAACTGAGTTCTCTTTAACTTATACTCTCATTATAATAAACATATATATATATATATATATATATATATACAGTACAATACCCTATAGAGCAATAAGCAATTTGGGTGTGTAAAAAAATGTGATTATATGATTTCCGTCTTTGGTTATTCAAGGGTTCAAATGCAGATTGTTGAGTACAATGGGGAGCAGTATATGTTAAGTGCATAAGTCACAGAGAGGAAATTACATCAAATGGTCTTTTGTATTCAATATGGCTCAGGGGTAGGGGGAGAAACTTATTTTACTGAGATTATCTTATGGATTAATGTCACTTGGTCGGCAATGCTCAGATCGTTTCCTTCTACATGTAGCATATTCCCGCTGTGTTTTCCCTTCCCACCCCCTGTACACCAACACTGTATTTAATCAGTCTGTTCATGATGCATTGCCCAGCCTCACCCTCAGGCAACAGAACTGCATTTCGGCATTACAGGAAATGTAATTATGAAATTACAAAGCAGCAGGTTGATCAGCACAATTCAAATGAGTGGGTACACAGCATTAGACTGGCTGGCTGTGGCCTTCCTAATTAGCATGACGAGATGACTTCCATTGGGTCTCAATGAGCCCTTTCATTTAGTGAATAGCAAACTATAGTTAATTAAAATTAGTGGATAGCTAAACTTCCCCTCTCGTTTTATGAGTGCACCAGGCTGCCAAAATAGTTTTCATAATTAGAATTACATTGATCCTTTCCTTTTGGTCTCCTGAGGCCTGTGCACATGGTGAGGAGGGAATCGCGGTGATGTTGTGCTGAGGAGGAGGGGTAATGCATCAAATATGGAAATCAGCCTCCTGAGCTGAACTGTCAGGACGGTTTTGATCAACTCCAACTCAAAATATTCCGCGCTACGTCAAAAACTTGATCAGGGGGAGAAAAAACAATCATTTTTAGATAAGATTTTGAAGAGAGAGACGGGATGGGTTGGATGCTGTACGAATCGTTTAATTGAACAGGGCCCCCGGAAAAGTGTGTTTCTTCTTGTTTTTACAGTTTGTGCATCCATCCACCAACCACCTCTGGCTGTTTTAATTGACTTTGTACTCCCCTTGCTGTCAAAACACAGGTGCCCATAGCCCCTCTATTTCTGCTCCAGTGACTCCGGGCTAAACAGATGCCACACAGACACTTACAGTGATCCATTCTGGCAGTGGACCGGGGTGCATAGCAAAGACTTCCCACCGCAGTCGATTGTCCATCTCCCATTCCGACTTGACGCTGCTTCCTGTCTGCAGAGGAATACATTTGAAGTTGTCAACATGTTGGAGTGGCCTGAGGGCTAGACCGCTGACTGATAGGGAGTGACTCACACGGACTCCTTTCTGTGGCCCTGACAAAGGCGGGGAATGTATGTGGGAGAGTGAGGAAGCCAGCTTCTGATTGATAGGGCGTTGTGCTACCACTGGATATCTCAATCTGTTTATACTTATTTGCAAGGTACAGAAGACAACTTTGAAACCAACGTTCGGATGTGAGGCTATATAACTAATTGACATCAATGATGCGTGTACAGTACAGTGTTCAAAAAATGCAATGCTTTTTTGTTTATTTCACTGTAGTTTATATTTTATAATAATTTATTTTATTATTTCTGAAACACAGACGTTATTCTAAGGATATTAAGAAGAACACTGGTCCTCTGTACAGCTCTGTTTCTCTCAGCTTCATCTCTCCAAGTATGACACAAATAATCATAAAAGCAATTGAAACAAACCAGAAATGATGAGTAAGGCCACCCTCGTTTGCCATCCTTACAAGTAGTTTATTTTAACACTTGGAGCAAGCAACCTGATACATCACTCTTTCCTCCAAGACTGCCTCTCTCAACTGATTTGCTGTTCTCCTGGACGAATGGAGGGTCCAGAAGATGAAGTGCTGCTTTGCAGTGTGACAGAGAGCACCCTATACACCCGCAGCCACGAACAAATATACCCAGATAGGCATGTACACACACACACACACACACACACACACACAAAAACACACTCTAACACAGAATATTACACACTAACACACAGACACAAACACATACACACTAACACAGAATATCACACACTAACACACAGACACAAACACACACACACACTAACACAGAATATCACACACTAACACACAGACATGTACATACATACATACTAACACACACACTAACACAGAATATCACACACTAACACACAGACATGTACATACATACATACTAACACACACACACACACACAAACACACACACTAACACAGAATATCAGACACTAACACACAGACATGTACATACATACATACTAACACACATATACACACACACACTAACACAGAATATCACACACTAACACACAGACATGTACATACATACATACTGACACACATATAAACACACAAACACACAGACATGCACACACGCACACTGGTGCAAGGGTGTAGCAAGCTCATTTGCACGCCAGGATGCACACACACACTCTCTCTCACACACACACACACACACACACACACACACACCCACACACTCTCCCTTTTAGAGTGTTCCACTGTCACACACAGGGACAGGGTCTTTGCAGTCATTAATGTGTCCCTGTGATCTGTGGGCTGGAAACAAACGAGCATGCCAGTGTCTCAACAGACATTGTCAAATGGGTTGATACTGGTACGGTTCAAGTCCCTCTTAAAGTTGTCAGATCAAACCCCCAGATTGCCTGTGGTGAATTTGAAGCGGCACCCAGGGGAGACGGAGGAATTCCATTGGCTGCTGCTACAAGATTCTGATAAGAGGAGATTTGTTCTAAGAATGCAATGACAGGGCAAGGTTATCTGAACGCAGCCTTGGAATGGTGGTGCTGAGTCTCACCTCCCTAAGAGGTCTGCGTCTGTCATAAATGACGGAGTAGAGACACGAGCTGTTAAGTATGGGCTGGTTCAGAGACATTGTCTAGATGGGGCTTGACTGCTCTGGCTCAACATAATGGAGTAAATGTGAACAAAAGTAAACCGGCTGTAAGATTTTAATTGATCTGTGACCCACTAGCACCTCCCCCTGGTAGGTGTGGATTGAGGCAACCTCAGAGTTAAAAACGGATGAAGCAGTCATATGGATTCAGTGCAATAGTAATGGAGATGGTAGTGAGGATTTTTTGTATGATTGTATGAAGGCAGAGGTGAGATTGCTGCCTGTCACTTGAAACAGTCTGTAGAATGCATGTGACCTGCAGAGTCAGAGGAATAGGCAGATGTCTGACCCCCCAGAAACCCGACAGGTCAAACCCCTAGCAACTCATCAGTAACCTGGGAGCAGAGATCACCAGGAGTTAAGTTGGTTTATGATCTCCCAGTCTCTCTGACACGGTTGGGGGTTGGATGAAGTCAAGTGTGAGATGTGAAGAAGTTCACTGACAGGGAATTCACAACAACAACCACTAGTGGATAGAGGGTCACAGCTGCACTCTAGTTCTCTGTCCTTAAGCTTCACTTAATGCTATTTCTGTATGACTCTAAGGCCAAGTGTGTCTGAGGACATTTTATCTGCTCTTGTACTACATATTTGCAGCTGATTCATGAATTGCAGAGTACAGTATATATTCTGAGGCTGGTCAACCTCAAAGGGACTGATACTTCTGGCAACATGGTGTTGGGTGATGGTTATTACGTTGAGTACTGGGATAATGGTCTCTTGCTCTCCTGCCCTGAGGTCATCTTTAGTCTCAGCTTCTCCACATCCATACTGAAGTTTTTAGGAGCACTCCTCTATTAACCTAGAAATATTGGTTTCCTTGATATTTGATTTGCACTAGCCTAATATACAATTGTTTTGTAATGTTCATAAAATTGATTGTTAAGCAATTATGTTCGAGATTTCAAAATCCCTGTAGGCATAAAACTAATATTTTTTATGAATACAATTACAAAGGCCTCTAATGACATTACTATAACACTTTAGAAATAATTAGTAAATTGCTGAATCAATATACAAAATATATTATATATGTGATCTTATGAAAGTTGTGAAAGAGTCTTCGAGGCCTCTAAGCAGTATGAAAATGACCCATATTTGGCCCTTTTGTAATTTTCAGTGATTTAATCCCTTTTTTTCACAGCTCATGTCTGACTTCAAACTCCCCATTCTGAGGCCTGTTTGCATCACATCTGTCTCTTACTGACAACAACAGAGTAATAAAAAAAACACTGTTTATATGGTTAGCAAGCAAGTTTATTTATATAGCACAATTCATACATAGAAGCAATTCAATGTGCTTTACAGTGAAAATTGAAATAATGCAATAGAATCAAAACAGTCAGATCCATCATCAGCAGATGGTTACATTTACACAGAGGTTATTCCTCTGATAGCACCAGAACGTGCATTACAATTGGTAAAAGATAGCAAGATATGCAAGCAAATCAATTAGCTTTTCTATGTTAATCAACCTAAAGTGAAAGTAGCTGAATGTACTGTTGCTGTAATTTAGCTAATGTCCACAGGGTGGGAGAAAATGGGGTATCCCCTTAAACAATCTAATTTATTTAGCAAATACAAGTATATTTGTAAGATATTTTGTAAGGGTAAATACATTTGATATTTTATTCTTATTTTTTATTTGCCAGACATGTAAAATATTATAATATGATTTCACATTAAAATTTAACAACAGCTAAAATCTGCCTGCCTCATGCACATCTTTCAGAAAAGTTATTGAGTAAATTCTGTTCTCTGAAAAGTTTATTTCAGAATGAATGAGTCAAATCTGCATGTAATGGGCCTAAATGACTTCAATCTGAAAGTGGGCAAATCGCATTTTTAACAGCACTGTATTTAACTGGTTTGAAATGACTAGTTGTTTACCTTTAGATGCTGCGTAGATGTTATATCTGTGATGCCACTCGGTCTGAGAATAGCAATAGATTGCCCATGTTTTGCAAGTTCTATAGCTTTTATGGTGCGACAGCTAAAAATGCTTGTCGGAAGACTGTTATCAATATGTGTAAAGGGTTGATGTACAGCATCCTTCAAACCCAGTTTGGAACATAAGCAAGACATAGGCAGCAGAAAGTAACACGAATGTGCCTAATGTTTCTGACTTGTACGTAAGGTGACATCATATGTTCACCCTCAACACGTTGAAGTACATGATTCCATACACTCGAGCATCTGACATGGTTTTACAAACCGATTCACAGTTGACGAGACAAGATCCAATTATAATCAATCCATAAACCCCACGACGGTTCTAGGAATCCACTGACGGCTCGAGATTTGCCGTCGTAGTCGGTGAGATTCCCTCAGCTCTCGCAGAGCTTCCCTTATCTTCAGCCCCCCCCAACTCGGGGCATAACGCTGAAACCCACTCGAAAGAGATTTCCTAAAAAGCAGCATACAAACAACATCATTGTCTCGCTCTGCTAAAGGTTTTGGCCTTGTTGAACATTGTCGTCTGCCGGTTTAATGGTTCCCAGGTAACGGTGCTCCCGGAGGACTGCAGAGAGACAGCCTAGACAGGTGTCAGTGCTGCCTGTCAGCGCCCTCAGTTCAGAAGTGACAGTTTAAAAAGTGCTACCTCTGACAGTTTGTCCCTCCGGCTGGGTGTGTCTACTCACTGCTCATCCAGGTCAGAGGAACCATGAAATATTAATGTGCGGGAGAGAGGTGGAGAGCTAAAGAGAAGGGGATGCAGACAGGGGAAGATGTATCCAAGTTGTTGGCAATGGTACAAGTGTTGAGCTCTCACCGTTAATACGTGTCTGTCTCTGTGAATTGCTTGTTGTGTATGTCTACAGTGTTAACAGGTGTCACTAGTTCAGCTGTCGCTAGTTCAGCTGTCGCTAGTTCAGCCTCATTTCAAAGAGGTTGTGTGTCCAACTGATGTTGCCAGGTCTATTCTGATTTCATTGGTGTTGAAGGATGTCAGGTTAGAGGTGAAGACAGATGACAGCTAATCGTTAGGGAAGCTTGGCTCACATTGAGAGTCATCCCTCTGGCTGCAGTGATTTAGGGAGGAAATCTATACTCTTTTAGCCCGCTAGATAGACATCTCAATATGAATATGTATTGTTCTGTACACGATGAGCCGAATAAACATATTTGGTGCACACGTGTTTCTAATGACTGCAGCCATGCAGGGAGCAGGTTGACTTGGTAAGTATAACATGCAAACCATGAAACATTCAACATGTTTACAACCTCCACGTAAACTTCGATCCAGCCTAAATATCGGTGTTAAAAATGTGTTAGGCATTTACGAAAACACGTCTTCAGGCATTTAGCATTTTGGTAGCAGGCATGTTCAGATCTGTATATGTTCTAAGACATCGGCTCTGAGACGATAGTATGTGTTTTCATGTTGTCATGCTGTCAGTGCTGTTGACATGCTGTCAGTGCTGTTAAGTGGGAAAATGACGTACTGTAGACAGGGTGTGATCATAATCGCAACATGCTCTGTTGCAGGTCCATGTTTAGAATGTTTCCTCCTGTACAACGTAACCCCTCACACTGAGTCAACACATTATGACCATTCAAAGGTGAAGCGAACCACATTGATCATCTCCTAACATGGGCACATGTCGAGGTCTGGGTAGATTGGATGGTAACGATCAGTTGTTGTAGTCAACGTGTTGGATGCAGGAGAAATGGGTGCGAGTTAAGACCTGAGTGACTCTGACAAGGGCTAAATTGTTATGGCCCGACGACAGGGTCAGAGCGCGTCTGAAACGACAAGGCTTGTGGGGTGCTCCCGGTCAGCAGGGGTGAATACATACCCAGAGTGGTCTGAGGAGGGACAAACCACAAAGCGTACAGACAGGGTTTTAGGCTCCCAAGGCTCATCGATGTGCGGGGGGCAACAACGAAGGCCATCCTTTCTGGTCTGAACCTACAGAAGGTCTGCTGAGGCACAAGTCACAGAACATTTTAATGACGGCTATGGGAGGATTGTGTCACATCACACGATGCATTGTACTCTGATGTGTATGGGGCTGCAGAGCTGCAGATCAGAAAGCCCATGATGATCCCTGTCCTCTGTCGAGAGCACCTACAATGAGCACCCGAGTGTCAGAACTGGACCTTGGAGCATTGGAAGAAGGTCGCCTGGTCCAATGAGTCCCGTTTTCTTTTACATCACGTGGACCGCTGTATACCTGGGCATGTGATGGCACCAGGAGACACTGTGAGAAGATGACAAGCCAGTGCAGACAGCCTGAATGTTCTGCTGGGAAACCCTGGGCCCGGGCATTCACGTGGATGTCCGTGTGACATTGTTGCAGACACGGTGCACCCTTTCATGGCAACGGTATTCCCTGATGTCAGTGGTCCCTTTCAACAGGAAAATGCACCCTGCTAAACTGCACACATTGTTCAGGAATGGTTTGGAAACATGATGGGTTCACAGTGTTGCCCTGGCCTCCAAATACTCAATCCAGTTGAGTATTGAGTATCTGTGGGATGTGCTGGACCAACAAGAAACGGCAGGTCCACCTCACAAGGTACAGGCTTGAAGGATCTGCTGCTAATGTCTCTGTGCCAGATACCACAGGACACCTTCAGGGGTCTTGTAGAGACCATGCCTCTGTCGGTCAGCCCTGTTTTGGCAGCACACGGAGGACAAACAGGATATTAGGCAGGTGGTCATAATGTTTTGGCTCATCAGTGAAAGATGTTAATTCGGCTCCATGATTTACAAATATTTCCAGCTCGTATCAATGACTGTATGCAAATAAGTTAACTTAAAAATAACTTTAAAAATGACTTTATTATTTGCTCGTATACATTAAACTCTGTTTCACCGAGGTCTTGATCCAGCCCTATACTGGTATGGTTCGACCAACCGATTCTCACTTTTAAAACACTAAAGCAAAGGCCTCAGAAGTTCAATGCCAGGTGTTAAAAGTGCGTACGGCTTCAGATACAGCCTGCATGCATTTATCAGTATACCTTTATTCCCTTCTTAATGTGAGTGAGCCATACTGTTTGTATCTCCTGTTGCCTTTGCAAGTTATAGTGTCCCGGTGCTAAACGTTTCACACCACTGATACACCTGTACAGGCAATGCAAGAATGTTTGTGGACTTAATGAAATGGATGCTAATCTTGCTGGTCGGGGAAGCAACTGAACAACTTCAAGTGTGGAAAATAATGCTGTACTACACAGGAGCGTCTCCAGCATGAGAATATGCTCTGACACACACATGTGATGAGGCATGTTAAGTCCCTCAACTTTGTATTCAGAAGGAAACTACCTTTCTCTTTGTGATTTGTTTTCTCTTTAGTCCTGAATAACCAAGCAGGAATGCCTTGATGGATGAAATCTTGTCAACCAATAAATCACCCACTTAACACATACTGGGGTTTGCGTGTGAATGGAAATATTCCCATAATATATATATTTTTTTTTTCTGAAAATGTAATGCTTTTCTTCCCACCTGTATTGAATTAAAATGCAATCTGAAATGATTCCTTTACACACAGTACTGTGAACCTGTTGCAAGCCATGTGAAACAAATCTGCTTAATGCAAATACAGACGTAAAAGGTGTCCCTACAGAGGAGGCCCAGTTCTGGTAAAATGGTTCCTTCCCAGTTCAGGTGCCAGTACGACCCTCATCCCCCCCAGTTATGTAACACACCCATTATTGCATGATTGATGGCATTAAATTGCTTTTATCCAAGTTTTATCAGGATTTACAGGGCTTCCATACCACAGGGTTCCACCGCCATTCTTTTAATAAATCATCGCAGCACCTTCCCATTCCACTCACTGCTAGGCTACGTCTGGATACGGAAGATTGATGGCCTGACCGGCACTGTGTGCCAAAATCAACCACACCCGACACACTGATGGACCAACATATGTACATTTTTTCTTCGTAATGGAAAATGTCAATCTCGGTCGCTGGGGCCAGGAAATAGTTTTTCTCATTATTGGGAAATGCCACCTTATTTCTCATATACAAGCCTTTGATTAATTTCAAAGGAGACAGACATTGGATACTTTGAGACTGTCGATTTTGTTTTTGTCTCCCTGAGCGGGGAACAATTGAAGTTTGAAAAATAACGGCGCTGGACTTTGAACTTTAGGTCTGGAGAGAGTTGGTCATGAGCATCGAATTCAGTGAGACTCCCCGTGCAGAAAGACGAGACAGCACCGCTATCAGGACAAAGAAAAGAGGTGACAAAACAAGTGTTAACATAAATAAATGATTAGAGATAGATAGAACATCTGCTTGGTTGTTGGAAAGGAATGGTCCAAACAAATTACTCTCAAACTGAATGCTGAGGTACACCAATAAAAACTCTCCAGCAGTTGATTGAGCCACAGTCATTTTTGCTTAATATTATCTGACAGTACCTGCACAGAAATTGCTCTGTGACGGCAATGTGATTCTTTCAATTTGAATACTGATTAATTTCCTATTGGTTTCTCTCCTCAGTGGAAGGCCATTGTCAAACAGCATGTCAGATATTCTATGTTCTTCATCTGAAAGGTCTAATAAAACTCCAGGGCCTGGTTCATAGGCTCTAAAAAGCATTGCTAATGCAAAAGCAACATGCATTGCAGCTGGAGGATTGATGGGAACTCACCTGCTTCAAAGAGACTTTGTTAACACATCCCAGTGTACTTTTCGCTCAGGACTGAAGCTTCAGTGGTAAGGATATTTCATTAAAGATGCTACTTTTTGGGGTATTTATGCTTCATTAAACAGAATGATGAAAAACAGACATTGTTTTTGCTGAAAGGTTTGCAGATTTAAGCCCATGCTACAGCTAAAAAACACATATAGCCCACACTAAGCTACAAAGTATTGTATCTACTCTAAAAGATAAGATACTCTCTTTGGCTTTCTCTCTGTTTTGCCTCTCTAGGTTTCAATTAGTTAGATAGCTGGACAGTGAAGCAATAACATTTTGGAATTTGACTATACATCTCTTCAGAGACAACTGCACCTATTTAATTCCTTTTCAAAAAAGTTGAAAAGGAAGGTTTCGAGTGAGGACAGAAGTGTTCAATTTGCAGTGGTCTCTTAATCTTAACCCTCCTGTTTCTCACTGAAAACCTTCCGATTAAACTTTTTGGGAAAACTTAAATTCTAAATAAATTATTTTAACATTACATTAGTTTTATGTTTTATGAGCTGCACCAATGCCCCAAAAGAAGTTCCAGAACCTTCTAGAGGCAGCCAATAAGGGCAGCCCTTAACGCCTAACCCTGCCTGGGGAAGAGGCCACCAAGTCATAGACTGCCTGAGCCCCCCTCCCCAAACCACCAGCAGGAGGCCGCCACACCAGGTTTGTTTTCTGGTTTTAATTAGTCCATTACATCTTCCCCTACCACTTGTTCTTGATTTAATATAACACTCACCAGGGCCCTATAAACACTTGCTCAGTGTCCTCTCCTTTCGCCTGTCTCTGTTACAATATGTATTCAACGCTTGTGCTGTGGAAGCTCCCAGTTTACATAGATACATTGGGATTGCCTTAATGAGAACACAATTACCTTGCAATTGGCTTCCAACTGTGAACCAATCAAGTTACTTTTCTGAATAAACTCCCCCCCTCACTGCTGAAGCATCATGAATCAGGCTGCAAAGGAAATTCAAGACCAAAATTTTACAGAAGTTAGAAATAAAATGAGACCAAGGACCCAACGGCCACTCTAACAGAGATGAAAGAAACTTCCAGAAGGACAACCATTTCTGCAGCCCTCCATCAGTCTGGTCTTTGGTAGGGTGGTTAGACAGAAGCCACTACTGAGTAGAAAGTATATGATAAGGACTCTGAGAGCATGAGGGAAAATATTATCTGGTCTGATGAGACCAGAATCCAAAAGCTTGTAGAGGCATAACCAAAAAGACTCAAAGCCGCGATCGATGCCCAAGGTCCTTCTGCAAAGTACTGAATGATGGGGTAGTGTGTGTAGATTGATGGCAATTTGTTTAATCAGTTATTATTTATGTCTTTAAAACAACAAAATGTGTAGGAAATGAAGGGGTCTGAATACTTTACACAGGCACAGTATATATAATCCTCTTAACCCATTCAAACATGATTCTAACATGGCAAGACATCACATAAAATGATCAAACATACTTCTGGGCTTTTGTGGAGAGCTGTTCTTGTGGTTTAATAAGACCTTTGTAAAGATGTTTGCTAATCTAATGTGCCCAGATGGAAAGCCAATGGCTTTCTTTGAGGTTCTTACACCCTAGATTAACTGATCTTCTCTGACTGCACTTTCACATCTCTCTCTTTTCTCTTTTTCTCACAAAAAGTAACTACTACTTCTCTGGAAAAAAATTGAATGAATTGTGTTGAAAAAAGGAGGGTTGGAAAATTGAAAATCTTTTTATCAAACGAATTTCTTGCTATGGGTCTGCACACAGCATATTTTTTCTGTTGTGACAGGTGGAAGAATAAGCTTTCTAGCTATTGGCTAGATTCAGCAATATTCTTAGGTTTATGAGAAAATATGCCAAGATATAGACTAGTCTTAATGTCAAGGGAGAGTGTCAGTTAAATTGTTTTGTTGCCTCCCATGTGGCACAGTTGTCTAAGGTTCTCTTTTGTAGCACCAAGTTCATCACCACAGTCTAGGTTGGTTGACCCGTGCGTCTTTCTGGTTAGATGGGCTTTGTGGAACAAAACAGAATGTCTGGGTGTGGATAGGAGATAGGCCCGGCCGCAAACTATAATGGTCCTCAATCTGTTTGGCGTTATTGCATTGAGACAGGACCACTGATACACTTTAAATGAAGGAAATAAGAAAAAGGAGGAAATAAACAAAATAAAAATGTTGCTGTGTGTCTCTAGAGCAAAAAGGAGATGGAGATTCCAACTAACCATATATGTCACTTTAAATCAGTGACAGTGGTTGGCTACTGGAGTTTGATAGACAAAAGTACTCAATTTGCGTTATTGTTCCACCTTCAGACATCCCCTCCAAGTAGGTCGTAATCACTTTTGCAGCATGGTTGCGGTCCTTATCGAGGTAAAGGATAACGTTTTTGCCAATCAGTCAAAAACATAAAGCTTGACAAATCAAAACCAGTTTATTTTTCTTAGCACTCAATTATCACCTGATCCACTATAGCAGGGGTGTCAAACCGGTTCCACGGAGGGCCAAATGTCTGCAGGTTTTTGCTCTCACCTTGTACTTGATTGATTAATTAGGTCACTAATTGGTCAGTTTCTACCCTCACCTGGTTGTTTTGGTCTGAACTGGGAACCAATTTAAAGGAAAAATCTAAAACCTGCAGACTCGGCACTCCATGGAACCAGTTTGACACCCCTGCACTACAGTGTTGGTTAAAACCCAACACCAGGCCATGGCAGAGCCACCAATGTACTCCACAGATGGTGGCACACAGGTGTCACTATAATTCTTGCCAACTCGTCTTCTGACATACTAGCATTTCTGTGAGCCAAACATTTCCAATGTGGTCTCATCCATCCATAAACATTTCTGCCACTGGTTGTTGCTCCATACTTTATGGTCTTTCACATATTGCGATATCTCGTGCTTGTTGCCTTTCCTCAAAATGGCTTCTAAGCTGCAACATGCCCTACAAGACCAGTAGTTGTAGACTTCTCACGGTCGCCGGATATCATTTTATGCGCTACATTTTCTGTCTTAATTTTGCCCAGTTTTCTTTAAGAACATCTTACTGGTCACCTCACAAGATTCCAATGACCTTTTTGGTTGAATTACTATCTTCTTAGGTGACGTAGAGCTTTTGTCTGTTACTGTATGGTGCTTGTCTCCTGACACCCTATTTTTATTTCAGTTTATTCTGAGACCGGTGACATAGAGACCCATGCCCTTTATGAGAGAACTTATGCCAGTGCTGTACAGCAACCTGGGTAGTTTCAAGTTCCAATTCCATGGCCTCACTTTTTCCTCATCACTCATTCAAATCACAGAATGGAGCTGCTGTTTAATTTGCCTTCTTTGAGGTCCTTAGCTACTCTGTTGACCTTTTTCCTGATACATTTTAATATGATCCTTTTCTCTCTCTTTCACTCTCTCTGGCTCTCTCGATCTCTCTGTCAGTAAAAAGTGGGGGAAACACAAGAGAGCTAATTACAGGACCACTCAGAGAACGTTGGGCACTGCAGAGCAGAAAATGTCTGAGTGCTTCTCAAGCATGCGTCCCTGACACCAGACCCAGGACCGGTGGCAGCCAGCTAGGGCTCCTACAGGGAGACCGGAAACACATTAAACTTGTCAGGTCTACAGATGCAGAAAATTGCCAAAATAGTCTGAGTTGAGAGATGGAAGCAGAGATTTTGCCGGGAATTTAGCTACGTATAAAATAAGAAAAAACATAGCCTGCGTCCCTGAAGTGAGTGTGCTGAATATATTCTCTGCCACTTCCATTTTAGTAGAGCGACCAAAATAAGCACTGAGTTGTCTGTGACTTCTTAGGTTCACTTCATAGGTTATGGTAGCAATATACAGTGGGTTTCTCATTGCACTGCATGAAATGCTAATGTTATGCCTTTATTTTTATGCTCCCACTGCAAAGAAAAAAGAATGCCTACAGGCTAATGCTGGGATGGTTGTCTTTTCCCACATAATTTCATAAGAAATAAACTGTACACACCATCAATCTCTGGGATTTCCACTTCCATGGTGAATTGTATCAAGCGTGATCAATCAAGTACAATGAAAGCTCATCCGGTCATGCGCTATGTCAAACAATTAAATGGAACATGTAATGTTTTGTAGAACAGGGGTAAGTCAGAGAATAGAGGACATACAAAGCGACGGCAGAGAGAAGAAAACACAGCGTACATTTTATCTGTGTGAGACCCGTAAAGAATGGATGGTACTGTTGCAAGGGTAGGATTTGACTTGTTAGCACTGCGGACTGGGATCAGTCCATGATGCTACCATGAGGATATCCAGTGGGATGTGTCTTCTATGAAATTATTGGAACTTAACATATAGCTGGATGTAATGTATTTGACTGTACAGATGCCTAGAATGCATTTATAGCCTTGAGATCGAACCAAAGCATGCAGATATACTTTCCGCCTGTTCAATGGAAACTACATCTGCATGAAAAAAACTCCCTGAACACTTCAAAGGTGATAATGGGAGTTCAAAATACAAATAGAGGATGTTTTTATCAAGTGTCTGATATTGTTCATTTGAATAGGTGTGAAAATGGTGTACATGTTCTCTAACAAAAGAGAATTCATGTTATCATTCAGTACTGATTGAAAATGTATGTTGTACTGTCATAGTGAAATTGTAAATCAGGGGTCTATTTTTCGTTTCCACAATAACACCTCACTGACAGGCGAAGCAATTACAATGTGTAGATCATTTCCTTCCTAAATCCCCCCCTCTTGTTCTTTTGTTTTCACATACATGACAATCGTTACATTTTTTGGGGGGAAATGAGGATTCTATTTACTTTCCAAATCTAATTCTCTCCAACTTTGCCGTGGGCAAAATAGCAGAACTGCTGCCACTAACCTCATTGTCCGTTGTAATGAATACTTGGTTTCATTTTATATTTCTTTGCCCGTCTGTTGTATGTATTTGTTACAGGAAGATACATTTCAAAATCCTACACGGAATTCTATTAATATAACTATTGTATTTGTACTCAGGTTTAGCCAATTTGTTATTGTTATCATTAAATCTTGTATGAATCAAATAAGAAAGAATGTTTGAAAGCAGATTTTCACTGAAAGCATTTGAGAGACCCGGAGACGGCAAAATGCAACTTCTCTATGGAGAAGTAATTCGATGGTATGAATCACAATTTTGGCATGTCAGACCTTGGCGACACCCCGTTTTCTCATATCAGGCTGCGTTAAAATATAAGTTCCATGGGAGGCGGCCATCCACATATCACCAGAAAGAACTGCTGACAAAACACTGCATCCAGGAAAGAAATAGAAGAGGAATAGGCTTAAGACACAGCATCAACTGTCAGAGCCTGGCCAATCGCCACAGCAGCACTCTCTCCTTCACTCTGTCATAATACGCTCCCGTTAAGTAATTGCAGATCCTCACAGAGTGCTATCCAATAGCCACAAAGTGATGATGCTGACCACACAAGGGTGAGAAAAAAGAGCTTTAAGGTAATAGAAATTTCAGTCTCAGTCACAATCAACCTGAGGAGGAGTCTGTCTGGTCTTCAATGGATGGTGGTTTTTCTTTTGGCTATGGACAAAGCCGGTATGCTGCAGCCTGCACCTCCCACTGGGCTACGCCAGAGAATGGAATTAGGCTGGTGGCATCCCCATTCCTGACGTCCATTACAGAACAGCCATCCTTTCCATCTCCATCTGACAAATGTAAAGAGACAGGCCATGATGAGCAATATTGTGGAACTCCAATAAGAAAAAACTGTGGTCTAATGGCTTTTTATAACACAATTACAGCTGAGAAGCCGTATCCCATCTCACCCCTCTACAGAATCAGCTCCAAGCTTACCATAACTAATATCTGGGGAGGTGGGAGAAGTATTTCTGTCCTACTTCCAATTATAACTCAATTTGGGCTGTGTGGATTTTCACGGTTCTCCGCTGTCTCCACAGATATTTGGTGAGTCCCCCTCTCTCATCGTCTCTAGCAAGGGAACAAAAATGAACAATTTGACTTCATGGCCATAGAAACCATTTATCCCCAAAAAAGTTTCATGAAAATGAAATTATGATTGTTCCTTGAATCTCAGCCGTCTTGCAAAAAATATTACTAATGCGGTTATTTGCAATGGTTCTGCACACACAGCACCGGAAAAAAATAAAGAGACCACTGCACCTTTTTCTTTCCTTTCCAAAAAAGTCAAAAAGGAAAGTTTTGAGTGAGGACCATTTTTTGGAAAGGAAAGAAAAAGTTGCAGTGGTCTCTCGATATGTTCTGGAGCTGTACGTCCATATATACATATATACATACCAAGTGTTTTAGAGAATATAATCAACATGCGAGTGAAGGTGATTTAATGGACTGAGGGCTGTCACGCAGACCAGGATGTTCATTTTAGATTGATTGACTTGATCAACCTTCTCTCACCCCCAAGTGATAGCTGCCATAGCAACACTTTAATGATTGTGACCTGTGTCTCTGACACCAGACAGAAAACATTGTTGGTTTCACACTAAAGTCTCCAGGCAAATTCCTTGACAAAACAACATTTTCCCCAGTAATGAGACCCTGCATAGGGTCTCTTATAGCCGATTAATGTTGTTGCATGAACACCTATGAGTTGAAACATACCTGGGGCTCAGGTTGTCCATTATGAGACAGGGAAATGCCTACTGCTGTATCCTTGTCTTCTCATATGATGTGCAGAGACATGGAATTTCATTTTTTCTGTCCGTTTGCTACTATGTGGCATGAGCTGAGCAGATATGTCACAGAGGGCTTTGCTGCTGTGCCGCACTGAGATGGGTTGGCTTGATGTCTGCAGTTATTGGCTTTTTTCTCCTCTCCTGACAACTCCTCCGCTTCAAGCCCGGTGGTATTTGAAGCTCCCTGACCTCGCATCCAGCCAGGCTGGAGAAAACAGCTGTAAATCAACTAGGGAGTCCAGTGATGGGCAGCTAGGACTCCAAAGACAGCACACACTTGACAGGAAAGGTCATGATTCATTTACAATAAATTAGCAAACAGTAAACACAATATTGGAATGGAAAATTGTGTTAAACAAGGATATATGCAAACAGTACATAAAGTTAGACCCCTTCATTTTCTCCAAATTGTGTTTTGTTAAACATTCAATTTATGATTTATTAACCTAATTCTTTGCCATGAATTCATGCACAACACTGCAAGTAAAAACATGTATTTTTGCTAATTTATTGAAAATATTTCATGTAAATAAGTACACAGATGCTTAAGCACAGACACAAACTTTGATCATCTTTGCATTTTCTGAATACACAGGCATTCAGACCCTTTATTCAGTATTTTGTAGTTGCTCCTGTGAGAGCAATCATAGCTTCAAGACCTTTTGGGTGTGTGTCTACCAGCGTGGTGCACTTTCTGCATATTCTCCCATTCTTCCTGGAGCTCCTCTGAAGTTCTGTCATGTTGGATGGAGAGAGATGGTGAACTGTGATCTTCATGTCTCCCCTCAGATGTTAAAAGTGGTCGAGGTCTGGTCATTTACAGGGCTACTGAAAGAAATTCACGGACTAGTCCAGAAGCCTCTCATGTTTTGTTTTTGCTGTGTATTTCGGGTCGTTGTCGTGCTAAGATAATATTTTTTTCTGTCCTATTGACATGTTGGAGGACATGAAGCCAGCTGTGTATGCAAGAAAGCCCTTAAACGTTACACATAGATGAAGCAGTATTGTCAAAAAAGAGAGGGTAAAAACTCCTCCAGGCCAATGTAAGAGACAGATTGACAGTTACGACTACATGAAATGTATTCAGCCAAAGGGGACAACACCAACTATAAATGCTAAGAGTGTGCTTATATTATAGCATTTCTGTAGATTTTTTGTTAATAAATAAGTGAAAATAATAATATTTTTTATCGTAAGTTGTTACATTTGGTTACCTTTACCCTGGGACACCAAAAGGAATCCCAGGGCCCAGCACAGAATTGAACGTTTAGGACCTAAACGAGGGACCTCAAAAAATACAATAAAGATATTACTGTCCAAAAAACAGGTCATAAACATTTTATTGTTTCATGTGTTAATTCATTGCTTGACCACATTCAAATCACTTAAACTTGATCTTAAACAAGCTATATCTGCGCTTACAAGTACTGAATACTAACATTGAGTGACTGAAGTAATTTTATTTGAGCCGGTCAAATGGGGCCCCCCATTCCTGGGCCCAGGACAATGTTCCTGGTTGTCACCCCCCCCGCCCCCCCCCCCCCCCCCCCCCCCCCCCCCCCCCCCCCCCCCCCCCGCCCGTCAGCATCACCTCCACTACCTGTCAGTAATATTGAAGTGAATATTACAGGATGTCAAAATACTGTTTTAAAAAAGGCAACTTTCCTAGGGGCGTATTAACTTTTTTTCTGGGTCATGTTATAAAGGTGAGGAGAAAAAACTTGTATAGAACCATTTAGTTCTAATTGAAATGAATAATTTGTGTTATGAGTAAAAAAAATGGGCCTTTTCTTTTTAAAACGATCTGTCACGTGTGTGAAAGTTTCTTGTATGTCTACTTCCATGACAATCCTGATGATATGGGGAATCTTGAAACAGTCTATCATGCAGCATTGTGTTTTATTACTGGCGGAAACGTTCACACTCATCAGTGTCTTTTATACACGTCAGTCGGCTGGGACTCCGTGACACCCATGAGGGCCAGACATCGATTGATGTAACATCAGTTACATTTCATTTAATATATTATTATGTTTTTTTCATTTGTATGCCCATTTTTCTTAATAAATGCTATAACACAGAAGACGCAAAGAGACCTAGGCCTTAGCTTGATTTCTCTGTTACACACTGGTTTCTATGCATTTTACATGTTAAAAGTTTATAATAGTTGAAAGAGTACCTTGAGTATGGACAGTGACTGTAATCTAGTCCACACATGAAGCCTCCAGAGAACTTATTCAAGCCACTATAACCAATAACTGCACAATGTCCCTTACATGACAGAACGTGCACATTTTAATAGGGGCCTACAGTGGAATAGATTCATGAAGGCAGTCATGACCCCTGCTCTTCCCCTGACAACAAATAAAGACCGGCTCTGGGTTTGGATCGATGTGGATCAATTACAGTCTCATTGTGTGAGCTCATTCCTATTCCCCCAGACACGACAGGCATCAGACCCCTTCCTAAACCTTCTCCCCTACACCTCTCCCCGTGTAACCTCAGTGGATAGATCCGGCAAAGAGAGATGTTTCAACAAAGACAAGCAAATGTTCTTTCACTCCCTTCTGGGACTGATAGAGATCAACAAATCAATTCTAAATGTATTCATTCATATTCAGCATGGCTTCCACTTGGTGTAAAATAGCCTTGACCTGGGTCCTCTTTCAGGGAGGCTCTCTTCACAGGCAGGTCCCACAGACACTGTATTGAATTACTTCAGGGGGAGCAGTGACATTATCATGCATCACTGTGAGAAGCGAAAGGACAACCAAGACAGATCCCCAGAGAGAGTGCCGAAAGCGAACTGGATGGCTTATAGACACACCCTCATATATGTTGCCAGACATGGCAACGGGTTCTGCTCACTGACCCACGCTGAGGAATCTTCCTTCCTGTCAGGTTGGATAGGGCAGTTGGAGCGAGCGGCTGGGGACTCCTGTGTGATTATAGCCTCTAACCTGGACAGAAAAGAATTGCCAGTTAGTATGTCTGGGTCCGGGACCCCCTGTCGTTTTAGAATGTCTGTCTCTGGGGCCCCCTATCCAGATAGAATGTCTGGCTCTAGGGCGCCCTGTCCTGGGCAATAAGCAGATCTGGGTGGACCCACCTAGTATTTTTAGTGCATCATCTAAACCACCCCCATAGTTAATCCAAGGTTGCTGATTGGTTCAGAGCAACCATAATCAGACCAAGTCAGAAATATGTATATTTGTGCTCATGAGTTTGCATACCCTGGCAGAAACTGTGAGATTTTGGCATTGATTTAGATCATGCAAACATTTTGATTTTATTTCAGGATAGTGATCATATGAAACCATTTACTATCACATAGCTGTTTGGCTCCTTTTAAATTATAATGATAAAAAAATCACCAAAATGGCCCTGATCAAAAGTTTACATACCCTTGAATGTTTGGCCTTGTTACAGACACACACGGTCATAGACACAGGTAAAATGGCAATTACATTTTTAAATTGCAATGAGCGTCTGTGTATAAACAGTCAATGAGTTTGTTAGCTCTAACATGGATACACTGAGCAGGCTAGATACTGAGCCATGGGGAGTAGAAAAGAACTGTCAAAAGGTAAGGGAACTTTATAAAGATGGAAAAGGATATAAAAACATATCCAAGGCCTTGCAAATGCCAGTCAGTACTGTTCAATCACTTATAAAGAATTGGAAAATTCAGGGATCTCTTGACACCAAGCCAAGGTCAGGTAGACCAAGAAAGAGTTCAGCTGTCATCAGCTTTCACTGATGTTTTGGGGGTTTGTGGGCTCTAAAGGCACGGGGAATCTTGTGGAAACTGATGGCAAGATGAATGCCGCATGTTATCAGAAAATACTGGCAGGCAATTTACATTCTTCTGCACAAAAGCTGCGCATTGGACACTCTTGGACTTTTCAGCAATGACAAGGCTAAGTTGACCCTCCAGTGGTTACAGCAGAAAAAGGTGAAGGTTCTGTAGTGGCCATCACAGTCTCCTGACCTTAATATCGTCGAGTCACTCTGGGGAGATCTCAAACATGCGGTACATGAAAGACGACCAAAGACTTTGCATGACCTGGAGGCATTTTGCCAAGATGAATGTGCAGCGATATCACCTGCAAGAATTTCGGGCATCATAGACAGCTAGTAAAAAAACACCATGCTGTCATTTATCCTATATGGGGCAATGCACAATATTAGGAACTAAGGGAATGCAAACTTTTGAACAGGGGTCAATAAAAAAAAAATCTTTGTTGCCAGGTTTTGTTTTATGATTGTGCCAATCTGTTATGACCAACAGTTTAGTGTGAATCCCATAAGAAATAAAAGACATGTGTTTTGCCTGCTCACTCATGTTTAATTTACAAATGGTACATACAGCTCCGGAGAAAATTAAGAGACCATTACACCTTTTTCTTTCCATTCCAAAAAAATTGAAAAGGAAAGTTTTGTGTGAGGAACAGAAGTGTTCAATTTGCAGTAGTCTCCAAATTTTAACACTACTGTTCCTCACTCAAAATGTTTTTGACTTTTTTGGAAAGGAAAGAAAAAGGTGCACTGGTCTTATATTTCCATGAGCTGCATATTTGCCAATTCTCCAACAGTAGACAAACTTTTGAGCACAAATGTATATAATGATGAAATGCCATTACTTTTGTGTCTTTATAAACAGGCAGCGACGTGGTTTCTGGACCAGAAAACACATTTTTACTTACCAGACACCTGCAAAGGGTCAGATTTTGCAAAGAAACATGTTTTGTATTCAACCCAAAGCTGAATAACCTGTTTAAATGTTATAAATTCAAGTTATTATTATTCAAGTATTTTTGCTTTAGTTTTCTTTCTTTATTTCTCTAGCACTGTCGAGTAGCAACCTGCAAGAAAGAGTTTAGCTTTTTTGGCGTCTGGGTATCCAATGCATATTAAAACTTAAATAACAATTCACAGGTCAGACTTGCCAAGACGAGGCTCCATTTAAACTCAGCACACAGGTGTCTCTTCGCTGAATTTGCTGCCGTTACTGGGCTATTTAAAGTGACAGGCCAACTTGAGACTCAGCATTTAATACATAGCTGGGTTTATGTTCCACGGTAACTAATATGAATTCACCCCCCCCCAAAAAAGCTGTGATTGCAATGGTAAGATGTACAACATACAACCCATGTCTAGCATAGCAGACGTTATTAAATGCTAATCTAATATGGACTGCTTCTCTGACCGTATCTAAGGTGTCAGTGGCTGTGAGGTATTGTTGTACAATGGTAAGGCAGGGTGGTTATTGGTGGTGAACGGGTTTGGGAGATGGGGGCATGCTGTGGAGGGTAGGTGTGTTTGGTTCTTTGGACCTTGAAAAAACAACAAAATGAAAATAAAAGTCTGGTGCCAACCAGTGGCTGCACAGTATGAACACCTACCTAGCAAATCCAACAGTTGATACAGAATCCCATACCTGGGTTATAGTTAGGAAGGGTCACAGTGAGTGGTGTTTCTCCAGCACTTATACGGGCAGCCTGGAGGAGAGATATGAGTGAACAGCAAACAGATGTACTGAATCAGGAGTGCGTGCTGAGGTAGACTTTGATGAGGAAAGTGGTTTGTTCAGGTTTAGCACATTTCACACTTCATCTAGACAAAAGAACATGCTAATTATTTTCTCTAATTACAGTGTCTGCTGTCATAGTCGCTGAAACGGGGAAAATAAAAACAAAAAGGCTGTATACATTTCAGCATCTTTTATGAGTTGCTTTTTGGCAATTTAAAACTTATTGGAGAATGAAGCCAACAAAAATATCTAAAATCTAAAATCCAATAATCCCCGGGAATGAATGAAGGAAAGCAACAGGTATAATGTAGGAGATAAAAACTTTATAGATCTCATGGAGGACAAACACAATGTACTGTGTTCATTTTAAGAACACACTGCCACAGAAAATATCCCAAACCCAACTCAAATACACATTGCAGGCATTTGTGTCGACGTTTCCTATGTCCTCTTACAGGGAAGTGACAATGACAATTCAGTCTGATGTTAAAGCGTTTGAAAAGTTCCTTATATTCTTCTCATGACAACAATGATGACAACATCGACAGTCTCAACTCACTGACATTGGAGAGAGCTGATCCAACTAGAGTTCTGAATCATATTCAATAGACGAGACCGTCACCTCTGGAGGACGGTCCTGGTGTTGCATATTTCACATTAAATTATTCCATAGAGACTTCACATATTGTTCAGGCAGTCTTACTGACTGAACAGGCTGGTTTAAAGGCAGTTCACTTTACTTGCAGCTTGGAGGGAGATTTGAGCTGTGCCCACACCAATGTCTTCTACTTGTGCACGGGTTTCTTCTATGTTCACAGCCTCTCGATGTCCCTGTACTTCTTCCTCAGGATGGAGACCTGGTCCTTGAATAGCACTGGGTCCAACCTCATCTGAGAATGAAGCAGAGGCATGAACCCAAACCAGCCGCTGAATGAGTTCATACACGTCTGTCTCTGGGCAAAGTGGTCCGGGTCGGCCCAACGGGATGTCTTAGAACCCTGCGGAATATATACCCAGACAGAGAAAATACGTCAGTTAAGCACACCGACCACGCGCAGGTCACAGGTCACAGGTCACAGGGCTCAGGGACTTCGCAGCGGTGTAAAAGCAGAAACATGTACTGTGAGGAGGACGGTGCATTAGAGACGTGTCCTCTGATATTCAGCTGCTTCCCCTCCAGAAGACGGCTGGGACACAGATAACATGCTGCAGGGAGTGGATCCCAGCACATCACCAGAGTACAAACACAAAATAAAACTAAACGCAGTGACGGTTTTATTTCTGTTGCCTTTTAACTGCCAGCCGTCTGATAAAGTGCAGAGCCAAAATCTCTGTCCTGTGTGAGCCGATGCAGAGCAACAAATCTCACCGCTCTGACCGCGGCGGACAAATTGGCCTAGAAAAGGAAAGGGCCTGAAGATACTAGGTGGTGAAAGAGATGGGAATAAATCCACCGGTACACTGCTGCCTACACAATTAAGACATTAATCACAAGGCCAATAGTGCCTAGTCATCGGGCTGCCCAGAGCTGGGCCATCAATCACACCTGACACGGGCCGGCCCGTTCTGCTCACACCGACCCGTTGACCGATCTAGGAACGGCCCAGAGAAGGCGACGTGGCGGTAGCCCACTGCCCCCGCCCACACCTGGGTCTGGAGGCTCCCGATGGAACCGGTCTGTAGTCCTGAAGCCCCCACCCTCCCATCCCACCTCACCGCATGCCTAACAAGCTCAGCGCGCCTCGGATCATCCGGCTGCAATCAAAAAAGGCCCATTTCAGAACCGCATGATATCGCCGTTTGGGTTTCAGAAACGGTGTCAGCGGGATCCTGGGTAAACACGCGCAGGGAATGCGAACACACTTAGCGACACGGTCAACCGTACCTGCTGCATCATGGTTTCCTTGTACTGCTTCTTCTGTGTGACTTTGATTGGTGGAAGCTTGGTGACAGCAGATACCAGGAAGTTCATGAGGATGTCCTCACAGTTGGACATCTGGTCCACCATAGTGAGAAGGCTGGGTGGCAAGTAGTTAGTATACAGGTAGTGATAGTACCTAGGATCACAGAAGAAGGAACGGATACATGAATAGGAAACTGCATAGACACACTGAATAATACATTATAGCAAATGGAAACAGCAGTGAGTATGATAGGAAATCAAATGTCCTTTATTTCATCCTCAGTGCCATTTCCCGAACGTTCACAATCCCTCTGGATGTGTTCCCTTGCTGTTTTCTATTCATTGATAGTCACAGAATGTGGGCGTTAATCTGTCTGGTGGATCCATCCGGCAGGATGAGGGAAGAGTTAACTCCTCCAGATAGTCCTCAGAGGAGCTACCCCTCGCTGCAGACTCATCCACGTCTGACGACGCCCAAAGACGAATGTTTTAATTTCTCAGAATGAGCCACTTCTTCCTCTGTCTGGCAGCTCTTCTTGTGGCACGGCTCATTTCCCACCTGTTTATTAAGTAGGAGGCCCTGGTTGTATGACAGACAAATGATTACTGTAGCTTCCTCATGTCCTGTCTGTGGTGACCCACAGGCTTCAGACAGTTTTGGGGAGCAGGGGGGCCACTGTTTAAGTCTGGTGTCAAACATGCAGCAGAATTTGTAAAAAAAATGTGGGGTGGAGAAACTCAATATTTTTTCAAAAACATTGTTTTCTTGGAAATAAAATGTAATCTAATCAGAACCACCTCTCCTCTACATTTTTGGGAGTCCTGCTGGGCTCTTGGCCTCCGTGGCATCAGTGCCTTTCCCAGTGGCCGAGCTGAGCAGTACATCAGTCAGCAGAGCCAAGGTGAGGTGTCACAACCAAGGTCTGCCGTCAGCATTGTTTGTCTGGCCCGTCCATGGAGGAAAGATGAGCACAGGAACCTTCCGTGCAAACTGCAAGCCCAGGCCAAGTCTCTTTCCCTGTCCAGCAATTTATCCATGTGAAATTGTTGCCAGTCATCTTTTCAACACTGAACGTTTTTCGGATCTCACACTCCGCGCGACTGTGATATCTTAGTTCATGTCGATGTCTTTGGATGGGAAATGCAGTGATTTAATTAATGAGACCGATTTGTTAATAGCGCTGATATGACTGTTCTACATTTTCTACTGGTGACTATCTGATAGAAACATTTGACACTTGACTATTAGTACAATGCCTCAATAGACAGCCCATTTAGAGCCTTGAGTCCTGAATAATAGAGGCATTTTAAAACCACACAATAGAACAATGAAAAATGACAGAGTTGTTTATCTGCAACTGCCCGGAAAGAGATGATTTCAAATCTCTCATGAGAGGAAACGACTCCACAATTCAATTTGCTGCATGGCTTAATACTTTGAATTCATTTTGTTGAGGCATTGCATTTCACAAGCAAATCTCTCATGAAAAAAGGAAAGGAAAAAAACGTAATATGTTATTTCCTTTTCTATTACGCTTTATACAAAAATTGTCAGTGATGTGAGAGGAATCCGGATGAGTTTTCTAAATGGCACTTACCGTACTGAAAGAAGCAGACTGCTCCTGAATAAAACATCTCTGAACCAGTATCTCTCTATGGCAACACGTACAGCAGGTACAGAACAATAAAGACCTGATCACGCCCATCCGTGCAAAGTTAGTATACATAAGGTGCAGAAGAAAGAGCTTACAGAGGTGCTACTATACAGTGGGAGGATGTTAACAGGTCCTGATATGTTTTAGGGCTTTATATAGCTACTGTGCCTGTCTGCCTATATGTGCTCAAAATTATTGTAAAGTATTACTGTTTGTACTGTTATTCTCCCTGCCATCTGTGCCCGTTTGTGGAGAGCAGGCAGGGGCACTGCATACGCTCGTGAAGGAACACAGCCTCTACTGAATTACAACTGTGACACATTCAGCTCCCAAGTTATTGGCACCCTCGAAAATTGAAAATGTAATATCAAGTGCAGACACGACTGCATTATCGTGTGTGCTTTTACAGGACAAACGAAAGGCAGTGATCGGTCAAATGTGTAACGTTTTCAGTTAGGTCATAGCTATATTTGACGCAGATATCGTCTTACATAGATTGAGAAGCTTAAAAAGTGCACAGAGCTCAAGAGGAGCAACTGGGCGCTAACAGCTAAACCCAGTAATGTTTGAGTTGCAAATTAGCTTGAATCAGAGAAATCCTGTCATCCTCAGATGTCCTTATCCAGTCTCTTCATTGACTGCCACTTATTTCCAAGCTCACTCCATCCACGTCTACGAGGACCTCCGCCGAGGATCAACAGGGGACCACCAGATTCAAGGAGACGGGGCATCATACGCTTCTACAGCCCTGCCTGGCTTCGCATGATATCCAATGGTAAGCAGGCTATATCTTTAGCTGACCTGATTAAAACAACCTCTCAGCCATAGTGGGCTTTTTCTTTATCGCTTTCTGGGGTCCACTGTTCAGTGTATCTACCCTACATGAAGTGGAGGAGGAGGAGGTGGAAAGTCTTCCAGAAATCCGGGCCCTGCGGGTCCAGACATAGTAGGAGGGGGGAAATAGATATCTCCACAAGCTAATGATTTTCTGGCCAGTACGGTGCTATCAGTATGAAATCACTATGGCTGGGAAGGCAAGGGGAAACCAGGGCCAGAGGGGAAATGCAAAATGGTGCACTTGCCATTGGTGCCCCAGTGTGTCAAATCCCAACAGTGTCTTCCAATCCCTCAGGTAGAAACACGGGAAACCGAAAATCCAAGGTTGATTAGCTATGCACACGGGGTTGCCCCTGGAGAGTAAATCCAAACCCTGTTCACCGTTACGGCCGAGACAGATCGGACCGTCATTACCCCCTTTCTGGCTAAAAAAACCGATTCCGTCTGAAACCCCTGAGACAAAACTGTAGGTGGCTCCATTGGCATTGTGCTACTGTGAGGTCCGTGGAACCCTATATACTGTGATCCTTGTGATGTGGCTGACTCAGACCGGGAGATGAGGTCCAGCGTTGAATCCCTCTCATATTCCAATGGCCCAATGGGATGACTACTAACGTGGAAGCCATCACGGGCATATTTTGAAAGAAAGAAAGTCTCCTCGGCGACAGTGCCAGACAAGTTTCACTGAGAGGCAGGTTTTGAATGAGACCAAACATAGGGAAAAGATTGTCTTTGTGGAAATCTGAGGGCTTTTCATTGTTTTTATTCTGCAACATAGGGCTGTCAGGGGTTTTAAAAGCAGCTGACTGTGTTTCAAGACCTCGTCTCTTGACTGAGCACAAAACAGCCAGTCTATATACTGTACTCTATGTCAACAACTGAATGCCATCCTGTCTAAATGGGGTTATGGCTGCATCTGTACATTTGGTTAAATCTCACACCTCACCTTCCCTATGCTTAATTCGTAGATCATCCCCTAAAAGCCAATCTGAGAAATGTCCTGTTGTGCAGCTGTATAGAGAGAAGACAGATCCTGAGATCTAGAAATTTTCAGATCTTGGAATGTTGTACTTTGTGCCAGTTGAAGTGCAAATCACATTTTCATAATTCATAAAGCCATTTACACATCAGCAGTGGTCAAAACGTGCTTACACCGATACCCAGACATCATTCAGATTTCGTATATCTAAGATTGCTCCATTGCAGCCCCCCTTCTTTGGAATTAGAAAGCAGACTGAATTTAAAGTGCAGTGATTTTTGCACTAGACTAGAGGACTCCCATTAGTACTTTTTATATTAACGATGTAATCTATTATTTCATTTTATTTCTCTATTAACAATGCTGATTTCACCTGAACCTGAGTATGAATAAGTCCTTGCAATCGAGGTCGATAGCAAAGTCTTGTCTACATCTTCTCTATATCTTTCCCTGTACCCAATTAACTCTGAGATTCGACAATGTTTTGTCACAGTGCATTCTGTCCAACAGTACCCCCTGTTGGAGGGAGAATGTACCACATGGTGCCCTGGGCCTACTTGGCCAACCTAAACCAGTGAAGGTGTTCAGTGGTGAATCGCATTTTAAGCGATTTAGTAAAAAATCGGTCTGTTGCCCTGATAATATTTGATGAGATTACGGCGGCTTGTTGAGACTAGAGGGGGGCCGTTAAATGAGCGTCCACCTGAACATTGTTTATTGTCCTCCAGCTGTACCCAGCTTACAGGTTTCCACTGTGAGGGATTTTTCTATAAAATGCATATATAACCTTATAATTGTGAAAATATTCATGTGCAATGTATAATCACATAGTTTTATTTTAAACATATTAATGTGAAATCCACACACACAGAAAATGACTTCTGGGATAGGACAAATTACACACACAGATGATTTCTCTGTTCACGACACCACCTGTTCCCCTAGAGCCCTGAGTGGAATGGACATTATACGCTAGGCTGGGAGCCCTGACATCAAGACAACACAACCTCACAAATGTGTGTGGTGACGTCCAGCTTCCCACATCCCAGGTTTTTGCCACAGTCAACACTTTGAACAGTGCCCAACACGGCTCTTCTTCCCTCGTGGAGTGAGTTGATAGCTGCTCTGGTGATGCCTCTGTAACCCACTGGGACTGTTGCTACTTAGATCGCAGTTTGGCAAACCAGATAAAAAACTGGTTGCATGAACGAAGCCAACCTGGTACTGTTTGCGACCATTTCTGCACAGGACAAGATATCAATAACGCACATGTGTCTAGTTAAAGCTAGAAATCCACAGACTCGAATAGTTCAAATGAAGCTGCAGAGTGCGTCCAGAACCAAAGTTGAGTCCCAAGAAGGCACACGCTGGCTTAATACAATTCAGAAGCCCCTTAGCACCTTCAGCAGCTGCCCCCTGGGGTTGATCAATCAATTCCCACATGACACGCTGAAATAGCTGTGAGGTATACCCTGATTGTGGAAAATCACTGGCCCTGCTCCGTGAGCACTTGTAGAAACATCAAATGATCCACAGTGGAGCTCTGTGAACTAACACTTTCCCTGTCTCAGCGCCGCAATTTCAAAGCCTGTCTTTTACATTCATGTACTGTAGTGTTGCCTTTGTTGACTAAATACAAGCAAGGACATTGCAAGCAAAGAGAGAGAAACTCTAAGGGGCCGACGCCAAAGATGGCAGCCATAGATGGCAGACCTGCTCACGTGCCTGGTACAGTTTCCACGGATTCCCCGAAATAGTTGGAAAACATCAGCAAACCATGGACACCTCGGCTAATGGGGCGAGAACAAACATCGGTAAAGACCCTACCAAGCTTATCCTATCCAGCGTGGGCTGGTTGGAGCCACCTATGGGAGATGAGTATAGTAGACTCGCCATCCATTACTGCCTGGTCTCCCATGAAGATGTACAACGGACTTGCAAGTTCTCTGCACTGCATAAAGATCAAAACAAGCTTTGACAAACTGCCCTGAAATCTGAGGGACCACAGTGGGCTGAAACTGAACTGAACTGAACGCCATAACCTGGGAGGTCAATTGCTCTACAGCGTCGAGCCATCGCCAACAGTAGGAGGAAACAAGTGCCCTCCTGCTTGTGACGTATGCCACCAGACCATGATGGTTCAGCAGTTTTGGCTGGAAATGCCTTAGCGACAGGAAAATTGCTAGGAGCTCCAAGTAATTAATGTGCTCAGAGCTTTGTGCCACAGGCCACTTTCTCCTTACTGAGTCTGTGTTGCCTCTTTCACCAAACATAACAATCCTCTGCCCATTAGAGAACCCTGTCATTTCTTGCAGGGAATGCTGCATTTCTCAGTACAGCTACCTTGAATACACGCATAACAGCATTATTGCAGGAGCACAATGACTACACTCGCATGTCAAGGTAGAGCAGCTCCCTAAAGATGATTAGAAAACAACTTCAAACAGCACAGAATAAAATTGTAAGGCTCATATTGAATGTTTAGACGTTGGACTGACGTCGCAACTCAGAAAACCTCAGTGGCTGATATACAGTTGCCACCCAACATTAAGCTCAGCGCTCTGTTCCCCTTAGGTATTTTAAAGGTTATTTTTCTCCAGTGAAAGACTCACATTCTCAGTCGATTAGAGGTAGCGCTGTTGACTTGTTTAAAGAATCGTACTGATCAAAATACTTTTTTTTACTTTCTGGAATAAGCTTGTGGATAATGTGAATAAAATGCATAGGTTCAAACAATCCAATCCAGTGAGGCATGGTTAATGAATTATCCTGCACAGAAAGAGGATTGGGTAAGAGTTTTGTTCGGGGGGACATATACTGTATATATTATATATATGTAATTATTTTAGGGTTGTTATTATTGAGCGTCCTTGAGGTGTTTGAGTGTCCTATCACCTTGTGTATTGCCCTGATACCATTGCCTTTACTGTGGACCACAATGGAAACAAGACTTTCTTGAGTCTTAGACTTTCTTGAGTTTATATTCTTTTTAGAAAATTGAGCTTTATGAGAGCGTGGCACAAAGAAAGCCATTGCTGAAACAAAGTCAGTTCTCAGGTACAATTTGTCAGAAGGCATGTGGGAGACCATAAGACCAAGTGGAAGAAGATTATAGAGCATGTTAGCCTCAATGCTAAGTGCTACGTTTGGTGCTAGCCTAACACAGCACATCATCCTGAGAAGACCATCCTTATTGTGAAGCATAGCTGCTGCATCATCATGCAATCGGGATATTTCTCAGTGTCAGGGCCTGGAAAGCGTGTTAAAAAGAGGGCTAAATGGATGCAACAATATACAACGACATTCTGGATGAAAACATACTAAAGAGACTTGAGAGTTGTCTGTTATAAAACACCTGGCCTTAAACCCCAAAGAGCAAACAACAGCAGTGTTGAATTTCCGTGAATAGGAAAAATTCCCTAAGGGCTAAAAATGGGAAGAAACCAAGAGAGGGACCAGGCTCAGAGGGCTGACCAGTCCTTTTCTGGCTGTGCCGGGTAAACTATTTAAGAGTCCAAATTGTAATAATTAATAAATGCATGTGTATCGGCCTAACTGAGGCCCCCGGATTATAGCAGCACTACGCCTAGCAACTGCATGTGTATCGGCTGCTTGATATGACATTTTTCATGTGTTGTCATGAAATAAAATAATGAAATTAAATCAAATGAATCTCAGGGTCCCTCCACAGGTTCACTATCCTAAGGAACGTCAGGGAGTGGCGATATGTGTTCAGACGTATGGAAAACCTGACTGCTTTCACTGCAAAAGTGAGGTTCCAAGCTGTGTCCGGTTAGAGACCCAAGAACAGAAACAGTTTGTGTGACTCTGCCATTACCAGTCAACTGTCCCTAAGCCCCCCTGCACATAATTGGTGCCATGGTTCCCTTGACCACCGATGAAAAGGTGAAAGGACGTTGAGATAGCCCAAAGCTGACATTTTCAATTTGCAGGCTGTGGAAGAATGGTACACGGACCGAGGATAATAAAATATAGCTGAAGAACAAAAGGCCACATGGCCATCGTGAACTGACGCTTCATCCTGGCAGACAAGGTAATGACCCCCCCAAAGACCAAAAGGTTAAAAGGAGAACACTTCTGGCCTAATGAAGACATAAAAATCCTTAAGATTGTAAAGAACCTAACAGCTCCAGCAGCACAGGCCACTGTTTTATCTTTAACAAAGTTCAATCAAATAGGAATAGACAGTTTTAACACAAGAATGCAGTAGCACAGTAGCACAACTTTAAGACACAACCTACTATCACGTTATTTGTAAGTATAAACTAGTAGAAAGTACATTTGTCCCATGACACAGAAATTGAGGGTCTTTAGTCCAGCCCCTGCTGGGGAGCAGGAAGTACCACCTATATCAGCTGTCCGAGGCCTCTGAAATGGGCACAATTGATCTGCCTGTTTGGAAGAATGAGGAAATCTCCTCCCCTGAGGATGGGTGCCACTAAAACAAATTACGTTATTATCCCCTGAAATGGGTTTGTAAACCCACGTCATTGTTCTCAATCTCCAAGGTGACACAGCGCGCGCGTGCCAATGTACGCATCTGGCAGACGGCTCCACAAATTCAAGCAGCAAAGGAAACACATTTCCATTCCCAAGTTGCTGGTAATGTCATTTTCATATCCGACACTGTTCACATGCAATACCTGGCTGTTTATTTACTATGCTAACTATCTCTGTATAACCCACTCAGCACTTGTCTGAGTGGATGTTTAACTAACTACATCAATGTTTCCAAACATTTTGGGACGCTGTGTAAAATAGAAAATATTACACAGACAACATATCAAATGTTGAAACTGAAAATGTTTATTGTTCCTTGAAAAGATATACCCACTTTGAATTTGATGCCAGCAACAAATTAAAAAAAGCTAGGACAGGGGCAACAAAAGATTGGATCATGTGTGTAATACAAAAAAAGAACATGGTGGAGCATCTCACAACTTTTTAGATCAAGTGGCAACATTGGCTATTAAACTTGATTGGGTATTAAAAGATAATTCCAGAGAGGATGTGTCGGTTAGGAGATAGAGAGGGGTTCACCACTCTGTGAAAGACTGCGTGGGCAAATAGTGCAACAATTCAAGAGCGTTTCTCAAAGTAAACCCCAAAGAGTTTGTGGATCTCATCAAATAATTTACATAATATGATTGAAAGTTTCATAGAATTCGGAGAAAACTCTGTATGCAAGGGAAAACGCCAAAAAACAGGCATGATTCTGTCGTGGAAATCACTGCACGGGCCCAGGAACACTTTTGAAAACTATTGTCTGTGAACACTGTAAGTTCCTTCTCTGGGCATGAGCTTGTTTCATACTGTGCTGTGGTCTGACAAATCTAAATTCTTAATTATTTTTGGGAATTATGGACACTGCGTCCTCTGGGCTAAAAGTGAAAGGCACCATCCGGCTTGTTATCAGTACACAGTTCAAAAGCCAGCATCTGTGATGGTATGGGGGTGCATTAGGGCATATGTCATAGGTAACTTGCACATCTGTGAAGGCACCATTAATGTTGAAAAATATTTCCAGGTGTTAGAGAAACTTATGCTGCCATCCAGACTACGTCTTTTTCAGGGAAGGCCTTGCTTATTTCAGCAAGACAATGCCAAACCACTTTGTGCATGTATTACAACAGCATGGCTCTGTAGTAAAAGAGTCCAGGTGCTAAATGGGCCTGCCTGCAGTCAAGACCTGTCACCCATTGAAAACATTTGGCACATTATGAAACAAAAAATACAACAAAGGAGACCCCGAACTGTCAACCAGATGATATCCTATATCAAGCCAAAATGGAACAACATTTTACTTTCAAAACTACAGAAATTGGTCTCCTCAGTTACCAAATGCTTTCAGAGTATTTTTAAAAGATGAGGAGATACAACACAATAATAAACATGCCCCAGTCCCAACATTTTTTAAACATGCTGCAGGCATCCAATTCAAAATGGATGTGTTTCCCCCTCACAAAAAAACATTTCTCTGGTTCAACATTAGATGCTGTCTTTGTACTATTTTCAAATAAATATAGGGATCAAATGATTTGCACATCATTGCAATCTGCATTATACAGAGTCCCAACTTTTTTGGACTGATTATTAAGCTGATAAAAAAAGGTGAGCAAAAAAGGGCAGCACATCCACAACAGAAGGTATTCATACATTTTGAACTTGACCAGAATGTTATACATATCTTCACACAGACATACCCAAGCAAAAGTGGGTATTATGGAAAATGTGTTGTTTAATCCACAATAATTATCATGGCTAGTAACTAATAACTACATATTGATAGGACAGAAGTCACAGCTAAAAAAGTAAACATTCCACCCACACCATTAGAGACATGAGATGCATTTCGCTCTTTGTTATAGAAACGTCACAGGGCCAAAACAGGGTGTTGTGAACACCAATAATGAACTAAATGTGCTTTCCAATGAGTTGTAACACTTGTTTATGAGCATAGTATTGTTCAGTTCTAATTACAACCAGCATGTATATGTTGCATTTATTGGAGATAAATAATATGTTGCACACAGAAAGTATGCCTTCATGTAGTGACACATTTAATCATGGTTGATAGATTTGGCCCAAGGAAATGTTTGCCTAAAACCAGGATGCCTCAGCCAAGATACTGAAAGCTTTGCTTGGCTTACCAAACACCCTGTTTCGGCTAAATACCATACAGCATGCAGATAAAATGTATTAAGGATCTGTTTTGACAGATATGAAGACATGGTCTAACATCCCCCCCAATGTGTTCTCCAATCTCAAACAACATATGTAAAATGTTTGACAAAATGTAACCTTAAGGCATAGCTCAGTATTTGAATTCTATATATCTGGTATACATATGCTATGTTTGCACATTGTCATCGAGGGTGAGTATGAAGTTAGTGTACCTGTGATAGAATGCAGCCCCTGTGAGCACCATGGAGAACTCATTAGTCCACTTAGAGGTGTAGCCCCATCTTGATTTGCTGCTGTCCCAGTAATGGCTGCGTGCTGGGTAGCCCACAATCCTGTCTGGGAAACTGTGCCAGACGAAGAAGGCAAAGTCAACCTGCAGTTCAGAGGACAGATACAACATCTTAGAAAAATGTTCATACACTACCTTATGCATATAATGAACAATATACTGCAGAACATTGGTTTAAAAATGGTTGATAACAATTCTGAAGGTATATTCTCTGGTATGTATTATACGCCAAAAGCACTAGTAATCATGCAAGTTAAGAAAATATGAAGAACACCATTTACAAAATACTGTATTATACACAGTCTCAACACTGATATAGCATGAGACAGCAAGAGCCAAAATGGATGGTCCCTTAAAAGAAGTAAACACCTTTAAGCCTCTGGCATGCACAATTATGAAGAAATGAGACCACAAATCTAAAAGAAAAGGTTGGAAATGTCTCTCTTAATGTAGCCTTTGATTAATGGCTGTGTTAGCCATTACAACAGCACAGGATTTATGATATCATGCAAATCATTTTGCCATCAGGAATTACTATAATGCCCTGATTGGGCCTCGCATCATTTGTGACAAACCATGATTTGGCCCATTCATAATGTGTCTTAGTTAATTATGGATTGGAAATGGGGATGGAGATGAATGACAAGCACAGAGGGGGAACGTTGTGCCTGCAGAAACCTGTTCCAAGGACAACATGCATTTACACCATATAATATCTAAAATGGTTCTGGAAGGTTTCTATGAATATCCTGATTGGTGTCTGTTGGTGTCTGTTTCCTTAGACAAATGATTTCCTTGGGAATATGTGTTACAGGTCTTTCAGCAGACACAGTAGCCCATGCGACCCAGTCGAGGGATGATTAGCCATTGACATGTGTCCAGGTGACTGATTTACAGGCTCTTTCTGCTGCGTCTATGGCATTGTTGATGGCTCTCCTCCTCAGCAGCCTACTGCAATAGGCATACGCCTTTCAGGCCTGTTACTGACAGTTGATGACCAGGTCTTCCTATTCAACCTCTTCCCCTTAGTGTTCCTCCAGACCATTGTCCCACGAGACTGTGCGTTCCAGGTGGATGATGCTCTTTGTGAGATGTGAGGGAAGCAAGATGTTTGGTCTCAGAATGGTCTTGACAAGGTGCTGTGTTTCTCCTGGTGACTTCTGAGCAGTCACCAGGATCCCCCATTGATGGTTTGGATCTTGACCTTGACTTCTCTCCAGCTCTAACGAAAAGCAATCTTCTGATTGGACAGCCAAAAGCTCTCTCCCTGGGCTCTCTCCATGAGCTTTTATTGCATGTAGCTCAGGATGTGCTCCAGTGTTCCTACCCTACTTAAAGGTCTATCACAAATATCTACTGACATTTTAATTACATGTGACAAGATATGCAGTGTGGTATTAAATGATTGTTATGTAGAAACTTTGGTGTGTGCATTTAGCACCATTGTTTCTATGATCTAAACTGAAGGAAAGTAAACTTGAGGCACTGAATTTGTGTTAAATGATCACAATAATGTTGTTGTGTAATGTTCCATGCAGTGATATCCACAGCTGATACGATCTTATACTGGGTCCCCGGAGACAAGCTGACTGTTTTGCAGTTCTCTGTGCCCAGCTCTCATACTCAGTCAGACAGTGTCATGATAGGAACATTCGTATCCTCTCTCATGGCGTAATCATGTGATTGATGACTTTAACATTTCTGATTATGGTTCTTGTCCAGTCACTGTTCCATGTAGTTATTGTAATATGAAAAGTCCCATTAAAAGTGCTCTACTCTCTCACATTTCAGTTATTTTCAATTAAAATGCATTCGGTGTTTGAAGGGCAATTACTGAGACAGATTATTAAGCAGATGAGGGATTGGCTCCGACTGCTTTTGGGATTTTCCACAGACATCTGTACACTCCCCTCTCCCCCCACTGAAAGGTATATGTCATTAAACGTTTGTGACATCAGTCCTATAATCTTACACACCATTATAATATTTACCCTCATTGTAAGACAGAGGTGCAATTGACCTGCAGCTATTAATAAAATATCAAACAGGTTAATAATACACGGCAGGT
>JACXGJ010002323.1:0-67430 GCA_016801105.1 Esox niger | reverse complement strand
TTTAGAAGCTGTTATTTCTGCAAAAGGGGGATCTACAAAATATTGAGTTATTTTTTTGATTGTAGTGCCCAAATTTATGCACATGCCTAATTTTGTTCGAACAATCATTGCACACTTCCTGTAAATGGTATAAACTTCGTTTCACTTCTCAAATATCACTGTGTTTGTCTCCTATATGATATATTTAACTGATTTTTTTCATCCTAAGAACCAACGATTTATGTAGGAAAATCATGGACATTAACAAGGTTGCCCAAACTTTTGCAGACCACTGTATATTCAGGGACAGCTGCTCTACCATCAACATTCTTTAATTTTACAATACTTTTGTTTGGAACTTGTAAATAGTTATTAAAGCATTTTTTAAAATAAATTATGTTCAATAGCTCAGGCACAACAAATTGTGTATGGAAATAATCAACTGAAATAAAAAATGACAGGCATTATAGTAGAGTTTTGCCTTTTTTAGTCATGTTCAAGTGGTAATGTTCCTGCTTCCATACACACGTACGACTCCCCACCGAAAGATCAGGGTTAAAAATGGTTTAAAAAAAATTCAAAAATAAAAAATTTGTGAAACTAAAGAATGTTGATGGTACAGCAGCTGTCCTTGATGCTGTATCAGTTGATCATTTCCATATGTGTTTTTCTGGGTCTCAATAGCTAATTGAACATAATTTATAAACAAGTAATACATTCCAAAATTAAAAAATGTTTAAACTAAAGAATGTTGATGGCAGAGCAACTGCCCCTGAAGCAATATCAGTTGGTTATTTTGAAAAAAAAGATCTTTGTGCTTTGAGCAATTGACCATTTATATTTGAAAAATATTTTATAAACAATTAACAAGTCCCAATATTTTTTATTGTAAAACTAAAGGATGTTGATTGCAGAGCAGCTGTCCCTGAAGATATATCAGTTGGTTATTTCCACAGTTGTTTAATTGGGTCTGAGCTATTGACATATCTGAATTAAAATGTTTTAAATAATATGAATTTCCTAATTAATAATACTGATGGATGTTCGTGGTAGAGCCGTTGTCCCTGACGGTGTAGCAGATGGTCTATTATAAAAAGTTACATTGGGTCTAAAGTATTGACCTTTATTTATTAATAAAATTATATTTACATACAAATTAATACAAAACAATAATCATGTAAACGGGGCTCCAAATTCTGAGCTCTTTATAGTTGGTCTTCATAGTCTATGTTTATTGGTTGCAATGCAATTGGGTTTGATCAGTTTAAACTACATTCATTATGCACTTTTAACACTCTCCCTTAACTGAGGATACACGGAGAATCTGTCATAGACGTGACTGTAATGTCATCTTTTGAAAATTGAACGCAACAGAGAAAAAAGGGAGCGTTGCTTATTTGCTCTTGACAGATTCAGCGTTGTCCTTCTGGCAGGTTTTGTTGAGGAGGTATTGACGATCACTCAGAATCTTAAATATAAAGCTACTTCACCGCAGTCCAACGTCCCTTGGCTACGCAAACGTTTTTTTCGAAGTATCAGCAGTTGGTGAAATGTTGTTGTTCGTATAAATAAATCTATTACTTCCCACAAACATTAATCATTTCCTCAATTCGAGATTGCAATATGAGAACGAGTCATAGTTATGTAGCCTACTTCTCTTTCGTGGTAGAGTGTAGGATCGTTATTATGTTTCGTCTAGAATACCATTAAACATCTTTGTAAACGTTATGAGAAAGTACAGTGCGTTAAGCAATGAATACGTTTCAAAATATTGCAACTTTTTTATTTAGACCTTTTAAAAAAAGCAGAGTACATCTGACATTCTCAGAGGAAACACGATGGTTTAGTAGTCTTTAAGAGTTTTAAAACTTTTTTTACATAACGTTTAAAAAAAGCTTTTCTCCGTAAAGGCTTTTTTTCTGAGCGCAAGGCTGCCAGATTTTATTGACTGTAAACCATACAATCAACCGCAGACTCCAGAAACAAAAAACCCTATACACCCCTATCTGTAAATCGACCTTCCCAAAGCCATCTGTACCCTCACACTGTGATTGAAAATAGCCCAAATCATCGGGAAACCTCCCCATCTGGCAAATCTGTATGAGCGGCAGAGCCAATTGGGCCTACTTAATAACAATCGTGCCCTCTACCGCTCAGTAGTCTAACCTTATCATTCTGTTACCCATTTTTTACCGACTGGCCACCAGACTCATCACCAGTCCTTGCGCCAACCCAGAGACCACAGCACCAGATCACCGGTCGAGACACAGATCGTGACACAGTGACTGAACAACCTTCGACTCAAGTTTTCTTTTAATCTCTACACTCGGTGCTTAAGATTCATCTACTGTACTTCGCGAAAACGAAATATAATAACCATACTCGTAAATACACCTCATGCAATAGACATATATGTATTATGCATTTTTTATTAATCCGTAAAATAAACATAAGTCCACGCGAAAACATTCACACCCCAGACGGGACTCGAACCCACAATCCCTGGCTTAGGAGGCCAGTGCCTTATCCATTAGGCCACTGGGGCGAAGATGTGCACATGGGGTACGAGTATTGTTTTAAAGGGGACATTTACATGTAGTCATCTCAGCACAGTATTTTATCTTAGTGCCATAGAAGTATCCAGCGTTTTGCAGATGTAACTTCATTACTTATATCAAAATAGTACCTGATACATGCTTTTGCACATAGTTCAAGGTTTTCCATTAATGACCCAAAGCGATAACAAAAAACACGAAGAGGAGCCTCTAAAGGCGGCTATGTTATCACCCGTTTACTGGAGAACTCAAAATACAGGTAAACAGCGCCCACTACTGGGCCTAGAGGCTAAAAACAACCGTAATAAAAAGCTCTGTATCTTCGGAAGTTATTATGGGATCCCTAGCCATGTAGTTGCAGGTAACAGTTATGAGAGTTAAACTGGGCACAAGAAAAAGAACTACTAAATACAGCCATTCACACTTGTTCGAATTCAGCCCTATTTTTTTGCTGAGCCGTTTTCCAACTGCTCTTTTCAGATGTTGTGGTTTTCTCTATAATTCGACCTGTACTTTTATTTTAGTTAACAGACCAAAAAAGTAATCTGTTCCGCAATGTTAAATTCCCAACAGGTGACCTAACTTATTTTTATATTAAACTTTAGAAAAGTGCAAGGGAGTATATATTTGGCTGTAACTGTATTTAATATACACACACATATGCAGTATACAGCATTTTGTACACACAGTGCAATGTTATGGTATTTTCACCTTTCCAAATACCTCAGAACTGGATACTGGATGCTATCAGATTCAAATACGATTTTAACGGCACTACATTTGGGATTTCTCTTCCATGGTTTAATTACAAGAACTACAATGCTACATTAAAATCAAATATCCCCATCCCTTGCTGCATAACATAGCAGAGATTTGCCCTTTGATATCCTTCCACTAGTACAGCAAATATACACTCAATGACCAGTTCCTAATCTCTTTTCCTCCAGAACTGCTTCAGTAAATGGATTATAGCCTAACATGTCTGAAACATTCAATTTTGCTAGTCCAACCTGCAATGACATAACTCAGTTGCTGTGCAGACCATTCAAGTAAACGGAAACTGAATTGTTGGACCAAGAAATACTTTAAAACCCTTAATTGTCCAGTGTTGCCGATCACTTGGTTAAACATCTTATAACATTCAGTGTCAACAATAGGCCAATAATGATTAATTGGAAAGGGGCAAACACTTAACCACACTGTATATAAGCAAAAAGAAAGCAGAGGAAAATAACTGAAAATATGTATACACTTTATTCAGAGAAATCATCTTCAAAATGGAGTTCGCTCTGCATGCCAATCAAAATGAGTTTGCTCATGAATAAAGGCACATGCACAAGACCAATATATAAAGGACAGAGCAAAATAAATCATTACAAATAAACAAAAACATCAAATAGGTATTCAAGGATTGTGGAATGGAGTCAGAGAAGCAATGGAACCAGAGAAAAGCTTCAATATGATCTCAATAGAGTTCTGTAGGATTAAAATATATCCATAAATGAATATAATTTGTATGAGTATTTTACAATGATGGTACTTGTAGAGTCGGGCACAGTCTAATGCTGAGCAGAGAGCCAGGGAAGGGCTCAACAGAAAAATACATTTTTAAGAACCTCAGTCTGTGATAATTGCCTTGTGTTTAAAATAGTTATTCTTTTTCACTTTTGTTTAAAGTAGTTTGGGTTGAACTTATCTACGATAACCAAATCCCTTAACAAGTGATTCTTACATCTCCACAACATTTGGCTAGCCAGTTGGAATATAATATGGTTAAGTGCAAATGTACAATTGAGTAGGATTTATAAGCTTTACTCAGTAAAAAAATATGTCTGACTTTAATTTTGGCCAGCTTGAATTTTCACCTCTGAGTGCGAGTACGCCACAAATTATTACCAACTCCAATTTGGAAACAGCATATAACTACTCTAGACCCCAGACTGGTTTCTTATTATTACACCAGACCGCCCATATAGGATTAAAATAAAACCAAAGGCACAGAATTTAAACTCATTCAATATAGTATCAGCACTTCCAACAAACATAAAAAAAACACACTGCCCTGATTCCATACAATGCTATGCTGCAATTACTCAGCAATGATAGGAAAATTGAGAACATAACAGCCACTAATCTGATGATTGTAGGGAATAGAAATTAACCTGCACTTGTTTTACAGATTAGCCCAGGGGTACTGTGAAGTGTTAGTCCTTTAATATGGTTGCCTTGTCTCATTGCACACTACAAACACCTGGTAGCCCCAGAGAGACTGCCTTGCTTCCAGCTTGTAAGGATTCCAGTCTAGATTTCCTCATTGAGCAAGCAGCACGGTAATAACCAGAACATGAATAAGATGTGCTTCGGAAGACATATTCCAACATCTACCATCTCAAGTCTGAGTTGATGGAATGAAACAGGACCTCAATCACAAATTGGATATTGCAAAAGGATAGACGTTAAAAACAAATTAAGCTGCAGAATAAACAGTTTCAAGACCCAAAAAGGAAGTTACAGTGATGGCTGTCAGATGTGGAAACCAATTATTTCATAAGGTTACAACAGTAACTTCCAGGTACAGTCAAATTGCAGCAGCAAATGAATGGTAGTGTTCTCCAGTGTGATGATTCTGTTGCCCATATTTAACTTAAAATCACTGCTAAACAAGTGAAGAGTGATTGGCAGCTGATAGGTGGACTGAGGCTACAGAGGACAAAGCATTCTCAATAATCATCAATCAGTTTCTCAGCACCATTTTCTTCTTGCCTTTCTGCACCCCCCTCCTTCTCCTCACCAATTCCTCCTCCACCTCCCCCCTCCCCTTCATCCTCCTCCTCCTCCTCCTCCTCCTCCGTGTAGGAGTGGGACTGGCTGCCATAGTTGATCATGGTGCGGGAGAGGTCCACCTCGATGGGGAAGACATCGGCCTCCTTCAGCACAGCGTAGCACTCGTCGTAGTAGCGGGACATGCCTGACACAAACCTCTGCAGCTGGAACACAATGTCCTGGACTGGAAGGAGGGAGGCCAGAGTTGCCTTATCACACTTTATAACCATCACTGCAGCAAGAGAGACCAGTATTTCCCTTCAGCGCAGAGGTCAAACACTTGTTGACAATCGGGATGCCGTCTGTTTATACCGGGAAAACCCCAGGCCAAGACATTAGCATAGCTGGAAGCAGAGTGAATGATCATGCATGGGACAGTTGGCAGTGGGCAAACAGACAGACACATTAAACGTGGCTGGATAGACTGGTTAATGAAGAGGAAAATCAACAGAGACAAGCAGCCAGAAAGGGAGGGAAAGAATAGATAGACTTTGTCCAACTTAGACATTGTTACACTAAAACTCCCACAACACCCCACCACATTGTGTGTTTATCAATTATTGCTCAAAAAATTAAATGCATGCTATCCTTTGCTCTGTAAACAAAATGACCAACATGGGTTCAGCTCACAACACAGATGTCAACAATAGATATACTGTAATGTACAGAAAATGCCCAGTTAACAGAAAATACGAGATTGAACAACAATAACTAGGGTATTCTGACTTTTGTTAAGTTGAAAATGTTACTCAATTCACTTCAACAATCAGTTTCTAGTCCAGCATAGCCATACCCTATATTACCTGAGGTTAACAACTTTGCTAATGTTTATTAACTATTTGCAATGTATTTATAGTGTGCAGTCTTCTCTTCCAATATATATTTCTTAGTTATACGTTTATTACTTTCTTCTGTCCGTTGTAATTTGATGCTGCGGCTTGCCTGATGCATTTATACTGAGTATTTGAGTCTAATCACTCTCAAACCTGATAGCATTGCCCAGATGCGACTGAATTACTATATTACTTGCTCTTTGGGCAGCATTTAAAGCAATACACGATATAGAGAATCACATTCAAGAATACAGAGACCCAGTTGTTATATTCAAAAAACCCAAATGGTCCATTAACAAGGTGCTATAAAGGTCATGTGATGAAATCCCTTGTATCTGGTTGTTTCTCCATCACACAAGCCCCTCCCAAGCCAAATGAAAAAAGTCCACACATTGTTTTTCATTTATGTCAGAAAACATACCATGTTTCTGGTCCAATAGCTCAATCTTCTCCAGCACGTCCTTCCTCATCTTAGCGAACCGAGCACGGGCCTCCTGTCGACACCGCAGTACAAGTCGGTATTCGTAGTTACCAGTGCTAACACGGTACATGGGCTCTCCCATTGCCTAAGGAGACACAGGTACATACACATTATACATTGTGCCTCTATACAGTGTGTTTTATATTTATATATACACTCCCCCCACCACTGCACCTTATAAGATAAGACAAGATACTCACGATGCAGCTGTACTCCTCATCATCCATCTCCTTCACTTTCAGACAATAAGACTGGAACACAAATTTTATTCACTTTGACTCCAATCACAAACAAAATAAAAAAGGCTTAAAGTTTGAGAGTAAGTGTTGACATTTGGAACAGGGGCCTGTTCTCACCAAGTATTCAAACTTGACATCGAGATATTTGCGGATGGTGAGCTTGGTGTCGGGTATCGCCTTATGAAGGTAGGTATTCAGGTCATGGAGCATCTAAGACATAATGGGAAATAGTTAACTGGGATAAAACAACTAACCTTGAAAGAAAAGTCATGTCATATGGCTAAATGCAAAACGTAAAAATAGAACAGCTACACTGGTTAGAAAGAGTTGGTTACCACTTTAGCATTTTCTTTATTTCTGCATAAATTGGAATGTACAATACCAATTACAGATGAAGATAACTTTTTAATATTTTTTTGTGGATTTAGTCTGTTGGAGGAAAACAGTTTCCCTTGAGATTACTGAAGCGTTTGTGCTTTTATGGTTCATATTTTACCCATTTGTTTATTCTCTTGAAACTGTTTCTGCCCTCTACTCATAGAGAACAGACTACACTGGTATATTGAATGAAGTCACATTTGAGCTGAATCACTGTTCACAAGGTCACAATGATTACAGCAATGTGGAGCCGTGGTTGTATCAAACTAAATAACCAGGAAATATCAAAGAATTATTTTGTCAATCATATTCTTTAGTGCAAAATAATTAATGCTTTTAGATTACAGACATTTATTAAAAAGGCCTAAGCTTTGGGCAGCCACAGTTCTGACAGAAGAAATCAGCAACAACTGTGCACCCACCAACCTATGGTACCATAACCCCCTTACTAACACCAAAGACACCACAGTCTGGGACACAAAGGATGTGACAGCCAAGGTCACAAAGTGACAGCAACCGTGACATCTAGATACTCAATGCTGCAAAGTACAATTGATAGGAAATATCTAGTGTTGATAGTAGAAAGACAGCCATCAAAGATTTTAATAAGCCTTCAATCATGATAAAACAAAACCCATTCCAATTCCAACAACTTTTCTCAAGTTCAGAAAAGTCACACAGCTATCTAATTACAATATTGTGACCTTAAGAGCAAATGGGCATGAAAAAAATCAGTTGCAGATGATCATTAGAAACCAAACCTATTGTTGAAAGTGAATCTTGAAAAACACACAAGGCCACCATAACCTTCTATATAATACAGGTTACAACTGACACCACTGACTAACAACTTGCTTCAAAAGTAAGGAAACTAATCAACAGCTAGCAATATGCTTTAAGTCATAAGTGACAGTTGGGGCCATCTGGAAGTCCTAGATTTTATTTTAGAGAAATACCCAAAAGGTCATAAAGCATTATTCACTGCTAACAGCGTTTCTTACATGTAATAGCTCACAGGAGTGAATATTGATGTAATCAAGATTGGTTAAATTTGAGGGCAACACAATGTGGAAGGGTTTAATACTTTCGCTAGAGTGAATTCTGAGGCTTATTAGCCCGTTGGGATAGGTAAAGGGCTAATGGTTTATGTACTTACTGGCTTGATAGTCTTCAGCAGCTGGATGCCATATTTCTCCATGTTGCGATGTGCCTCAGCAAACTTCACAAAGGCCTCACTAGCTGCAGCCTGAGGCTCCCGTACTCCGATAACGGAGAAAACATCCCCGAATGCTGAGAGTTATGCAGGCAGAGAGGTAGAGAGACAGAACAAATATTTTGTGTAAGTGGAAACAATGCCACATAGGATTCCATTACAGGTGACAGTGGACTTACGCCGTTGTTTGAGTTCAGCGTCACTGTTTCCCAAGGAAATAACTTGATTTAGCACCTCAAGTTGAGTCTGAGAGACCCCACCTGATATACAGTCAGGTGAAGAATTATACACCCGGAGAAGTTAAATTTTTTCCCCTTTTAAAAATATGGATGTCATCTTTACTTCAACACTATTGACAGATAAAGGTAAGCTTATTCAACAAGACACAGAAAGCTCATCATTTCCCAAATGTTTATTCATCACAAATAAACAGCAATGCAATTTCAGCATGGATAAAATAAATACACCCAATAGCTGGTATTCACCCCGTTTGGCTGAAATAACATCATGTAACCATTTTTTGTAACAGTGCCAGTCTACTGCAGTACACTGACTGAGGTTTTTTGCTACCCTTCTTCACTGCATAAAAGCATCATGTTTGGGGGCTTTCTTGCAGGAACGGCCCCTTCAAGTCCCCTCATACTATTCTGACAGGAGAGAGATCGGAGCTTTGACTTGGCCATTGCATAACCCTTCAATTACTTTTTTGAGTCCCTTCCGGCTTTGCGTCTGTGTTTCGGATCATTGTCCTGTTGTAAGATTCATGTTTGAAAAAGCCTCAGCTTTTTAACTGCTTTTCAAGAAATCACTGGTACAACATGAACATGTGGGTGACTCAGTAATGGCAAGTTGGCCAGGTCCTCAGGCAGCCCCAAACAATAATCCCACCCTTTCCACGCTTTACTGTTGGAATAAGATTATTCTCTTCAAAGGCAGACTTTGGTTTTTGCCCAACAGTGCCTGGCCTCACGGCCAAACTCCTCCACCTTTAACAAATTTGTCCAGATCACACTGTTGCCTTTACGCAGGTGTGGGTTGGCAAATGTCACGCTTGTCTTGATATCCTTTTTTGAGAGCAGATGCTTCTTTCCTGACCTTCCTTGTAGTCCCGAGTTTGTGACAGGGCATCAATTCTGAGGGCTTCGGATAGGCGTTTTCATCATGACCGGCATTGTTACCAAGCACCCATATGTCAAGGTTTTGTCCTTTGATGTTTAGACCAATGTGGTTAGAATGGGATTCAGGTGGGGGCCTGTAAACATTAGATTTCCTGAAAGATGGTTAGCCACAACCCAGTACTGGGGTCTCAATTATATGATTCCCAAATTCCACCAAATGCGTAAGGTAGTCAGGGTGGCATCTAGAAACATTAAACAGGGGACATCTATAATTAATGCAGAGCACAAATGTTGGTTAATTCCACTATTAGATTATGCTTTGGTGGAAACATTATTGTTAGGCAACAATTAGCATAAACATTAAATAACGACATCTCACCATGCTACAAGCAAAGTGTTAGCATGTGGATTCATGCAACACAGCGCCTCAGGACCAGTTGTTAGGGGAGACACAGTTAGCATTCCCGTTTGATGGGTGAGACTGGGGTGCGGGATGCAAGGAAAGATATTCCAATTTCCTTACATTCATTCTAATAACGGATGAGTAGCCTACCAACACATAGCAAACACAAATGCAAACTCTCCAATGATATATTTCCAGGGGGTACATCTAACCTGACTTCAGTATTATGGCTAGCTCAATCGAGGTTCATGTTTGATATTGTGTATCTTCAAGGCACAGTAACTAACCTCTGTGAGTCTGAGAGAGTTCAAAAAAGGCTCTGAGAAGTCTCTTCGTATGCTCCATGAGCCCTGTAACAAGAGACGGAGGGACAACGATGCATGGTACATTGAGAGAAGATGTATAACGTCACATCCAAAACACATTACCATCAAACCCAAGCATTTGTCTCAATCTGTAGAGTTTCTTTAAAAAAAATGAAATAAGAGGTTTACCTTTGTACAGCTCGGCAGTTTTCTCCAATTCCTCCAGTCTCTTCACCAGCCCATCTAAAATTACATATTTTCATCATGGGACGGCACAAAATGAGGCTAGAACAAACATGGATGACTGTATGTAACGACAAGTGGCAAATCAGGACATACCAACAGGCAGATGGCCGGCATGTTTTCGCCCCTTAGCCTTACCGTTGCAGAGAATAGCTCGGCTGAGTCCCAGAGCATCTGCGGTACCAGAGCTCATGTTCTCGACCAGCCGGTGCTTCACCTTCTTCAGCACTGACAGGCAAGACACACCGGTTTACACACTAAAAAGACATACTACCATAGGTGGTTTGTCGGTCATTCTGTCACATACCCATATTTAAGAGGAAAATATTTGGCCGTACCTATGTCCAACGACTTTCCCTGTTTAGGGTCAGCCTGCAGCTTGTTGTAATGGATTGTAGCTTCTCCCTGCAACAGAAAGAGAAAAACAACAATAACAACTGAATTTTTTTAATAAAAAACAAACACCAAAATACCCTGTATTTACAGCTAGAGTGCTCTCAGCCAGGTAATATTAAACAAAACAACTTTAACTGGAAACCATGAAGAACATAATACTGATGGTTATATGTCTTGAAAAAGAAATAGGTGCTTGTGGAAGAATTAAACAACAAAACAGGGATTATGGATCTCATCCTGACTTTGAATAAAACTGCATTGATTACAAGTGCTATTAATAAGTAACCCTGAAGACCCAGGGTGTAGCTACAGAATGGTAACGTGATGTGAATACTTCCATACCACACACACTTTTAATAAAGCAACCCAACAAACTCTATTCCATCACACTGTTTATCCTGTCTACATCAAATAATCAGTAATTGTTCCAAACAGGCAAGTTTCATTCAAAGCAATGCAAGAGATCACTCATTCCATACAGCACTTTGTGCCGGGTATTAATAAAGACACCTTCCTTGAAAAATGAAAGGTTAGAAAAACCTGTGGGCGTTATTTTTTTTACTACCTAAGCTATAAGGGGTATGGATGCATTCACATAATGTTACAACCCAGTAGGTACTAAGAGGTCAAAGCATGCAAAAAAAAAGGTGAGACTCAGCAAAGCCTGATGGCAACAATGGTCCATGATAATCCTTTAATACAGACAGTGGAGCATCTCTCCCTGTCTCTCTAATCCTGAGCACACACCATGGTGGGGGATTCAGAAATCTCACATAACTTCCTGTCGTCACAATGGGGACCAAAAACAACCCTGCCACTCCACACCGGTGATGTGAGGTCCAGGCTCCTGGCTGTGGTCCATTTGTTACCAGCTCTGCTGGGCGATCTGAAGGGTAACTTATTTCCCATGTAATAGTGTGAGAGCAGCTCTTCTAAGACTAACTGGTCATTTACTGCAAAATTATACAGAATCCAGGATAAAATACAGCAGTGAATGGTGAGTATTGTGCCACAGGCAAATATATACTCTACTAAATACAAGCCTAGTCTTTTCAGTATGGATATCTTTACCTAATGGTTTGATTGTTGGGTTATAATGTATACATTTTTTAACCGTTCCCAATTCCACTTATTGCAAAGTACCTTGACAGCCTGAATCATCTTTGCCACCTCCACCTTTGTCTTTCCTTTCACAGGTTTGCCGTTCACTCCTGTAATTTCATCACCAGCCGCCAAAGTTCCCTCTAGAGCTGCGGGGGTGTTGTCAAAGACCTGGCGCAAAGAGATTTCAGTTACAGGTAAATACACCCAATAATCGCATAATCCAACAAAAGCATTAGAGCTCAGAGGCTAAAAACATTCAAGATTAATTGGTGAAACAGCACAACCACAACCTATTGTTTGAATTAACCCTGCTGTTTGAAATACCAAATGCAACTGCTCCATTGGTTTCCCAATTCAGGTCCTCGGGACCCAAAGAAGTGCACGTTTTGTTTTTGTCCTAGTTCTCAAACCTGATTCAAATGCTGCCCTATCACTTACACTCTTGATTGACGTAAACAAACCTATCATCAGGTCTTTAATTTGAATCAGGTGTGAGAATGCTTGTGCAAAAACAAAACCGTGTACCGCTTTGGGTCACGAGGACCGGGATTGGGAAACACTGGGGGCATGGAGGTAATACCTGTACAATGTAGAGACATGGGCAGTACTGCGCTCCACCTCCGATGGAGATCCCTATCAGGTTCTGCGCATCCTTCTTCAGGGACACAGTCCCAGGGACAGTCGGGATCCCCCTGTTGAAGAAGAATCAGACATCTATACAATACAATGTGTAGTGTCCTTCAAATGAATTGATTTTAAACTATACAATAAAGTAAATCTATAATGAAGTACATCTAAAGTAAAAATCTTACAGTTTGTCCTCCTCCAACTCATAGTCCATATCCGTAAACATGCCAGGACTTTTATCCTAATTTGTGGATAAGAGGGGGGAAAGCATGGCATTGATTAATCTTAGTCGATCAAAACCCAATCTCAGTTAACCCAAAACAAAAATATTATGTAATAAAGATCAGTTATCAAATTTTGTGTTTGGTTTCCTCAATCTTGTAAACCAGTTTTGCACAGGTGGACTCACAGCCCACAGGCCATATTAACAGGGTTGCAGAGAAGAATGTTGTGGACTACCACTCAGACCATGGCTGACATATTTAATGCTACCACAACACTCCGAATCACGGATTCCATGTTCTCGTTAAGGTTTCTGTCTCACAACAGTCTGTCTGAGTGAACATCCTGCAGACGTGGTGGCGTTACACATTTGGATTTCATAATTCTCCCGACATAACCTCTAAACCGTTTTACTTGCATATGTACCTCGATATTTCATTGTGCACCTATGTCTCTGTAGGTGTACCTGAACTTAACAGGCTCAAGGTGCTATGCTATAATAGATAATTCAAGGGGTTGCATAGTTATGGAGCGTTGGCGAGTCAGTTAACACACATACAGGTACTTAAGTACGGACTACTGTGCTCGAGTAGGTAAAATCCCAATTAGATGTCTGACGTTTCAATATCAGCGAGAATTTATCAAGACGAGACAAACATGTAAAGCTAACTAACGTTTGTTCATTAGGAAATTACTCAAAATAGGTTATTGCTACAAACAACAACGACCTAGTCACTTACCAAAAACAATTGTTAGTTGATTTGCTAGATAATATATCGAATGTCAGCAGCTAACGTTAGCTAGCTACAGTAGCTAGCCAACATAACAAGATGTAGCAGCAGGTGCATTGCAAGTAAGAATGAGGAAAGAAGAAAGGTAGAGAGCTATTTACCTTTTGACACAATTGATTAATGTAGTGATGGGTGGATTACAACAGGGTCTCAGACGTACGGGTCAGTTTTCAATGTACTACTGATTCGTCATAATTGTACCCAGGCTCGTCTCAAAGTAACAATACCACGTGACTGATGATGTTTGACGCTTCGGACGTCACACAGGTGGCGGATATATTATTTCCCTGATATTTCGACAAATAGATAAACAGTGGTAGACCTATCCTAGACTGTCCAGAGGTAGACCTACACAGGTGGCATTATAAGTCTTTTGGAGATTACGGTTAAAAAACCTCTGCATATATATATTTTTTTAAAATAGTTTGTTCAATACATAATATAACCTATGAAATGAATTACCTTATTTTAAATGTACATTAGGTACATTTGAATTAGGTTTTGACTCGGTTGCTGGTTTTAAATAGCTGTATAGATTCAAATTAGCAAAACCACGCCATCACTGACGTCCGAATACTTTTCAGGCTGTGTAGCAAAAAGCAGTTCCCACTGTTAATTATACGACATTAAGTTTCTCTACTTGATGCATTAATTTGAGTGCCATTTACCACTTCATTGTTGGTGTTGCAAATAGTGTAACAAATATGGAGTCTCCATTAAAACCACACTATTCATTGTTATACAAATATTTCGTATTTTATTTTGTATATGCTGCAATACTGTACCAATACCAGAACATTGCTTCGGATGCATACATAAAGAAAGTAGTGAACGAGAGGTGAACCACGCATTCGTAATGAAATCCTACTATCAAGGAGCACTACACCTATAATTGCAGTGACTATCCAGACAAGGGGAAAATACCTCAAACCTCAAACAAACGATATTTATTTCTGACCAGCAGATGCCTCTGTGGTGCACTGTGTTAAAAAGCTTCCAATAGCTTTTCAACGGGAACCTCAAATGTATTAGAAAGCCTCGGTTACCACAGCCCCATCCCTGGACGGGGGAGAAAAAGCTCGATAAAAGAAAAGTACAGAAAGTACTGTAGGAAGGGAAAGTTTAAACACTTGTTTAAAGACAACTCTCTAATTAAATTCAGCCTCTGCCTCACCCCTTCATATACAAATGCATTTAGGTGAAATGTTGTGGGTAAAGGGAATTGTTCATCACCACACATTTTAACGGCTGGTACAACTTTGAAGGGCTACAAGATACGCCCAAATTATATGAGGCTCATTCCTTACCTTCAAACCCTGACCTAGGTCTTGCAGGTGGGTTAGCACCTATGGGGCTCTTTTATAGCATCAAGCTGTCTGCCTTGACTGTGGGCTATCATATGGTTGAGTTTTAATACAATAGGATATGACATAATTGGTTAAAGAGGGGTAAAGTACTCAATAAAACAATATGATCCGCAAATATATTGTTTATTGGCCACTACATCAGTACTTTGCAAAGACCATCTCAGTGTCTGGACTTGAAGCTGGTGTAAAACCTATAATTTATATTAAAGAAGGCAGTCTATAAGCATCTATATAATGTCCTTGTTTTTGTTGCAAACATAATAACATAATGATAAATAATATTAACATTATTTACATTATTTCATATTAAATGTATTTAAACTCTATCAGTTTTTCACCCCTCCCATTATCATGATGTCCAATCTGCAATAATGTTTTTCCCTTGTCACACTCCACAAAGTATGCTGGAGAATGAAATAGAACATGTATTCTGAAGCACATTTTGCCAAGCTGTTGTGCTTGTCATCATAATTCATGCTCTGCCACAAAGTTTTCAGGTGCACAAATGCACTTGCGGTGACGACATTCACCGGACAACAACCACAACTGATCTCACAAGCTTCCGACCAACCAAAAGGAATCGCTAGAGTGCCATGACAACCATCTCCGTAATCCAACTTTGCAAAATGTAGACATTTATGCTGCTGGACACAGGAGCATTGTTAGCAGGAGTACTGTGAGAGTGTTGTACATTTAGGCTGTTGTTAGACTTACACTTGTGTAGAGAGGGTTGGGCATGGTTAAGGTTTTTCTATCATGTATATCTTTTACCCTGAGTATCTTAGGAAAGAAGGTTCTGTTGTCAGATTCCAGTCCATCTTGCGATTCAAACCAGATTGAAGGCTGTTCACCATCATTCACAGCATGCCAATGCCAATGGTAAGTCTAACTTTGCTTTTTACTGGTTTTGATACTCTCGCGCTGCTCTTACAAAGGCAGTTAAGATAAGACAATTCATTTCTCAACCTTTTGCGAGATCCACACATGCTTTCTGCATGTTACAGAATAAAAAATAATTTTAGTGAAATTACAGAAAAACTTGAAAAGAGCCATTACATACAGTCTTTGTGTACACACAATAGCTTTTACCTGATGTTTATTGATATTCAATTTAACTGTGCATTTCTTGAAAGGAACTTGAACTGAAACATGTGGAGCTGAGAGCTGGAGACCAGTTAAAAATTCAGGGGAGGATTATGGACGAAGCTCAGAGGTAGGTATATTTAACATTTAGTTTTGTTAATTACTCACACATAGATTCCTTTAACAAACCACCACTCGGAACCAAACTTTGTTTTCATTAAAGATTTTTAATATTGCAAGTTATATGGACAATGTGGGGGAGTTCTGGTTCAATATTTCTTCAACCTTTTGCAAGTCAATTTGCAGGTCTGCAAAGGTTTTTTACTTACAAACCACCACTTAAAAATATATATTTCCAGGTTCCAGATTGACCTGGGTTGTGATGAAGACGATTTGGCCCTGCACTTTAATCCACGCTTTAATGATGACATGGATGGTTCCGTACTTGTGTGCAACTCAAAGATTGCCGGTTGCTGGGGTGATGAGAAAAGAGAGACCCTCAATCCCCTCCAACGGGGTTCTACAGTCAAGGTCTGAAAACTGCAATGGTGAAGATGGATAGAGGGGAGTTTAGGTCCTGACTAAAGAAATGTAATATCTTCGGCATAGATTTCCAGCCTTTGTTACATTTAACAACAAGATTACGTTAATGAATTTTGACCCAAAAGGTACATAACTGATTAAAATGTTGGACTTTTAACTAGTATTTATAATACATTTGGAAAGTACCATAACCATTGACAATGTGGGCAAATAATGTATTCTCAGAATATTAAAAGGGCACTGTGTAGGATCCTGCCTCTTTACAATAAAATGACATGCCTACATGTCTTCAGTTACTGAGTCCAAAATAGTATTAGCTAGTCCAGGTTGGTTTAGAGTGGTAACGATTATACTTTGAGAGTCGAAAGGCAGTAGAAAGAGATTACAAGTTGATACAAACTGATAGATGGACCGACGAGAACATTTAAATTGGGAATATCTCAGGCGCTATCAAGTTTGTAGAAATATAATAGTTGAAACATTAATTTAAAACATTAACTGTAGTTAACATTTTTATTTTTAATAACAAATGGGTTTTCTTTCCATTCCCTCTCAAGATCATCCTAAAGATGACAGGAGACATGTTTGAAGTGGAAATGCCTGATGGACAAGAGCTTCAGTTCCCCAATCGTGAAGGCCTAGATGTCATTACCTACGTTCGTGTTAAAGGAGATCTCAAACTCACATCTTTCAAAATCTACTAGACCCAGATGAGTGTGGAATTAGTCAGACTGGTGGGTTGGGTCAAGATCACTTATGAACTTAACACACTCATGAAATCACTGTTGAACTGTATTAGTAATCTGAATAATTAAATATATATCTGGATTGACCACAGTCAGTCATGGTTTGTCTGCTCCTTATGGAATAGTATAATTGTTGCCGTTATAGTAGGACAGACAGTGGCTGTTGTATAAACCCTTTCCAAAATCTTCAGATCAAACTGCCTTACAATAACATCCCAAAAGGAATACATTTATTTTCCTTCAGATTTTTTAAAATCCCAATAATTCTAAAACATTTTCAGAATGAATAAATTTACAACAAAAATGTCTTGTTTGTGTATGGCTTTGCACCCCATAGTTAAAATGAATGAAAGCACCAACTGTGCATTATAGTACTGAATCATTTTTAATCCTACAATTCAGATAGTACTGGTGGCATGATTTGTTATTCCCAAATGACCTGTATTCCCCTGCTTGCCTAAGAAGAGTCATTGAAACAGGGTGGGAAGGGTTGCCAACGATCTTGCCAGCACACTTTTTGCCCTATTGTCATGGAGGGGTCTCGATGGAGGGCATACCCCAGCTGACTACACTCTCTGTGGATTATACAATACACCCACAGAATCAGACTGATTATTTCAAAGGCCAAATGAGGGTCAAGGAAATAAACACACAGGGATTTTTGGACAAAGTGACTTCAAATATTTAAAAGACGTTGTAGAGATCTGAAAAACATATATTTTTTATTATACCAGTATTTATTGTTAAAATGGCTGCTATAACTGGTAAATGAATCATATTATACATTAATATACAACACTGCATACTGTATTCATGTGACATCATATACAAGTCAGTACATGTTATTTGTTAATATACTTGCAGTGCCTTTAGTCCCATACAACTTAAAGACATAGCTAATATTCACCCATTCTATTAATGTATGACAAAGCATTTGTTTATTGTGCTGCAGATTTGTATTTTGTTTGACCTTTAGAGAATAATTATGTCTTTCAATAAAGATTCAGAAGCTTCTCCGGATTTGCGGGTCATGTTCTGCGCATATTGTTATGCTCCATACGCTCTTTACCGAGTAGGCTGGTCATCCCCATAACTTTTGTTACATATATGCTGCATATTTCATCCATCCCTTCACGTGTCTCGCATGCTACTCTGATTTCATCAATGTAATAATCCAGCACTTTTCCCTGTGTCCGATTTTAAGCATCTGAGATTTAACAGCCAGAATTAAAACCAGCGCATTTGAACACACTTGCTTAAATTTCCACTGCAAATATCTTACCAAAATGTATGGCCAAAAAAGAATGTTCTTCAACTTTCGGGGAATCCCCTGAAATGATGGACTAGTGTTATTCACATACTCACTATAAAATTGTGCCTACAACATAGATAAGCTAAGACAACATAGGCAATGTGAAGAGAAAAGAATGCATAGAACTCGATGTGTTTTGTCTTCTAGAGCTAAGTCAAAAGACAAATCCGCAGAAAAAAATGTATACTAATGTATGAACTTACACAAGAACAAATAGACTTTAAGTACTTTTACAATAACCACTGGAAATTATAGGATAAAAGGATTATAAAGCCTTGTATCCTAAATTGGGATGGATCATTTCACAGGGCAAACCCTTAATTTCTACCTTAGCATGCAGTGCAATCTCAGATATTATTCCAGATATTTGTGAGAAAATATGCATTCCTGCACTTTTTGTAACCTCCCACCTTGGTCTGAATGTGTAATATGTTGTTCAGATGTGTGTAATCTATTATCACTAACATACCTCAAGTAGCACTGAAATTCCAAGTATACAACGGTCTGATGATGATATAGGACACATATCTGCACATATATGACATAGTACTCCATTTTTGGGGATCAGTTTTGTCTCAATTGAGTCAAAAATCGCAAAACGCATCTTTAATTTTTTAAAAACTTTTCTCCATGCTGTGTAAACTATCACCCAATGACAGTAATTTAATGGCAGAAAGAACAGTTCCGAAAAAAGTTAGTTTTGCAAGCCAGTGCATGCATAATGACTACAGAGATAGCACTTTATTCTAGTTAGTGGCTCACAAAGGAACCTCTATCTTACTGTACTGCATCCTGAACACTAGAAAAGTGTCCACAAGTTAATTTGACTCTAGAGAAGTAGAAGGGCTTCATTCCCAAAAACTAAACCTATAAAAATGCACTGTTTTGTATATTTGTAAAAGTGACAAATTAGCCAAAATAGGTCCTTTAACATTGTGTACTACATCATCCAATGGTGTCAGATATGTTACAACCTGCAAATATGTGTACAATATACAAATATGGTCTGCTCTAATAACAGTGCAGCGAGAAAAGTAAATATTCTGTTAGCTCATACCAAAATAATCTTAACTTCTCAAAAAAACTCTTATTCTAACAGACTATTGAGTCATCTAGGGCTCATTTGGTAGCGCATAGAGTTTGAAATGCCAAAACGTTGTCGAGTTGATTCCTGTTGAGTCCACCCATATAAAATATATGCATGCATGACAGTGAGTATCTTTGAATAAAAATGTGTATAAAATGCTCAGAAGGAAGAGCTGACCAATCCATGGTCAATTCCCATACATTCTTTTTAAGAAAAGCTGCTTTTTAACATAAATTGATTCTAAAACTTTGATCACTGTATAACAAAAAACTAAGATTAGGCTTTCACTGAAGATGTCAATATCGTTTAGTTGAATAGACACAGACAGACACAACACTTATTGTCCCTTAAGAATTCACATATTGTTTACATTATTTTGCAGACCTATGTTTTATCTACTTATGCTTTATTTCCCTGCTTTATTAGTGTACCATTTCTCTGGATATTCTACCCTTGTATTACATCAACACAGCAACTCTGCGAATGCAAGCACCTTGGACTCACATTCACTGTGACCTTCCACGTGGTTGTAGCTTGACTGTTGTACCGTTGAAACACAGATTTGTGTCATGTCAACAGCGTTTCCCATCCCAGAATGTATCAGCGGCTTCTTGGAGTCCGCTTATTATAAGGTTATTTTGTAGGAAGACTTTTTTTGAAACCCCTTAATATTTTTCCTAAGTTGGTAAAGCACGTTTTGTTATTTTACTATTGGTTTTTCTGATGTTTCTCTCAGCTTGTGACTGTGAAACCCTACTGAAGAAATTCCTGTGCAAATGTAATATGGCTGGATCTACTATACTCTTTCAGTATTCAGGTCTTAATATGGAAAGTTTCTTCATGTTTCAAACTTTGATCTCCTCCTCTTCCTCAGGGAAGGCATAAGGGGCTTTTGACTGGCTGTGGGGTGAGGAAGTGGAGGAGGTTGAATCGCTGTGATTACTCCTGGAGAAAGAACCACCTCCATAGTGACGTGCCAGCACATCAGCTGCCCTCTGGAATCTTTCAGCGTCTATCGCTGGTTCTTCACGTTTGGGGGACCCCATGTATGCGTCTGGTGTCTTAAGAGACCTCTCATCTGCTGACTCCAAGCTGCAAGAGTGCCCCATTTTGTTCACATTCACTTTAAGTGGCGTGCTTGACATGGAAGGGTTGGATGAGCTCAAGACGGGGCTTTGTACAGCCATCTCAAACACAGAGTTCTGCTCCTCCTCTTCCTCTTCCTGTTCCTCCAACTCCCAGTTATGATTGGTTAGGTAACTGGGACTGTCAATCAGGCCCAACACCTCGCTCATGAGGGAGGGGCCAAGGTCCACTGTAAAAGAGGTGAAGGAGTCAGAACGTGCCAGCGTAAAGTCGTCATTGTCTGGGAGTGAGTTACGTCTGACATCCTGAAGGAACTGCCCTGTTCCGTCCTGCAGCTGTCTGTCGAGGCGTGTGTTGCGGGGCAGTGTGACGAAACCAGAATGCAGACCTGCAGATGACAAACAGACCTGTTAATATTTCTAAAATGGGCAGAAATATTAATGACTTAGGAAAGCAGTTGTCTGTTGAGTTAATGCACCTACATGTATTACATATATTATTCAATGACCTCCATTAGCCAAGATCAGCTGACGTATAAGAGGAAACAACCCTTCAAAAATAGTGTCAGGGAGCATTGCAGTTTGCCTCATTGACCAGAGGGTGACAGTAACAAGCTGTTAGTGTTTAGTTGTTGCAGGGCACCAGCCCAAGCCACACACATTCCACGGTGCCATGACTTCACTGGCTCTGAATGCTGCCTGGACGGGGGAGGGGATGAGTTTTATGTGTCTAGTGGACAGCTCTCAGCCGGTTCTCAAAGGAAAGTGAGAGAAATCCAACAAAGAGATAATATTAAGGTCATAATGGATACAGTAAGGAACTTCTGGGGAGCATAAAATAAATGATATGAGAATGGAGAGGAAAGAAAGGAGAGCTAGCCATAGAAATGTAGATACATAAGAATGAAGGAATGTGTGTTTTAAAGTTCAGCTTGGTACATTAAAAGCTAAATGATATTCCTCAGGTGTTCCTGGCTCTGTTGGTGCTCTTTATTTAGATGGATTCCATCTGAGTTGGTAACCATACTGCAGGCTGGGGAAATTCCAGACGTCCCACATGTAGTGCTAATAAATTCTGCACACACGTACTCACAAACACATTCGGTTTTGTGTGCCAGCAGTGAGTTAAAAGGGGGATTACGAATGATGTGTTTATGAGAACGCTAAATATTTTCAGAAAATGCCCTTTTGTTGTCCTTTTCCTCCCAGATGTGTGTGTTTGCGTTTAGAAGTGTAATTGAGCACAGGTGTTGCCTAGGTGATTCCAAATGGCTCAGAAAAAGCTATTTGGTTTTGATGTCTGTTTAGAGGGTTGAGAAGAGAAAATGACAACATGGGCTTGTGTGAGTGTGGGTCTGTATGTATGTATGTATGTATGTATGTATGTGCGTGTGTATATGTTTGTGTGTGTCTGTAGATATCTGTGTCTATGCTTGCATACAAAGGGGCAAAGGCCTAACGCAAAGTTCGACAGATGTGCTTATCCCAACTCCACTTTAGGCGTCTCCTTACCGTAGCTGCAGAGAGAGTTATCCGGGGAGCTCACGGAGCTGGAGAACAGCACTCTCTGGTAGCCATTGGACGTGTCTATGTTCAGCTGGGGCAGCGAGATGGCGTTTTTGATGATGGGCGAGACTGGCGGCGGTGGAGGTGAAAGGTCCCGGGATCCGGTCCTGGAGCGGGGAACCGGGGTCCTGCGTACATGCCTCAGGGTGCGGGAAAAGAATCGGGTGGTCTTTGAGGCGCTGGACGGTGAATCGGGGCTCACTGGCTCTCCGTTGCCCCCGTGATTGCTCAGGAAGGACGTGTCTCCAAACACGTCTCCGCCCCGGCCCACGTGCATGGTGTGGCGGAAGTCACCGAGTGGAGGGCTGATCATGTCCACAGAGAGGTCGCTTTTAAAGCGCCTCCTACTCTGTGAACCAGACACTAGGCCTTTAATCGCAGGCAGTTTACCAAGACTCATGGCAGCACAAACTGATATATCGGTAAATGAAATAAACCTCTACAAACCAAAATCCAGCAAGAGATCAGTCAAGATTTCCACTGTGGAATAAGTATTACGGAGTGAAACAGACACCTGGTTGTTCTATGTGCTGAGAATGTGTGTAGAATCCATTGTCCGCATGGAAGTGCCAGCTACTCATTGAACGCCTACCTATAAGCATTGAGATGTCTCGCAGAGGTTTTTAGTTCAGTGAGGGTTGTTGAGTCAGTCAGCACTCATAGCTCTCTTGTGGACAATTCTGTGCTTCTGTTTAGAATGTCTCCAGCCTCAACGAAATCCCGTCTTCTTTCCCAGGAGCTTTCACTCATGATGAAGAAAAATACTGAGAATTACACATCCGAAGGTTTCTGATTCGACAAAGGTCATGTTGTCTGAGAGTTCGGGATCCACGTTTTTTTTCTACAGATGTTGGGTTTGGAAAAAGATATTCAGTTGCTAAATATGGACACAAAGAAAAAGACCTTGTCCAGTATTTCTGTAGTAAAAATGTGATTGAATACCTAGAGATTCTTGTATATCATCTGTCAGACATCATTTTTCTTGATTATATCTTTTTTGATAGAAAGTGTTTGACTTATTCTTAACTTTTGTTTCTGCTTGGGAACACTAACAATATAACTATCATGCTCTTTTTGTTCACAAGCTCGTACTTTTAAACTTTTCTGGAGCTAAATACGTCTTAGACATATGAATCAATTCCTGCAATTATGTCATTTAAATGTAAACTTCCCTCTCATCTACCTGGTTTCAAATAAACACGCAGTTTTCTGTCAAAACTGGACAGTTGCCTGATTACCCCTTTCTGTGTTTGACATCGAAGGTCTTGTTTACCAAAAGTTAATTAACATCCCACCCGTCTAGACACTAATCATTCTGGCAGAGGTTTACAAGGTCCTTGTAAAACAAGTATACATATTAGTTTTTGCTAAACCTGGTTCAAATTCCTGCAGACAGGGGCACAGTGAAATACATATGAGTTAGGCTGTCCTTTACTGTACATCTGGAAGGGGTTATTATGTGTGCCCTGCCCAACCTACTTCGGAGTTTATAAACAACTTTTAACTCCCACCAAGTGCTTTCTCTAACCACTACGATAGGCTCCCATAGCAAGGCAATACAATACACAACAACACTCACCAACAACGTTACGCTAGTTCTGGCTTGATGGTGAGTGACGCAGCAGACAGACAATGCACCCACATGCGTGGGCACATTGCTCTTAAATAACGAAAAACAGACAAAATATCAATCCCAAGTGACCACGCTGCGCCAGCGCATTTCTCCTAAATCTTGCCTCATTTCACCTTATATAAGTATTTTTAGAAACCGCTTTGTAATCCTATGCTTTGAAAGCAACCTCACCTTATTCACCCCTGTAATCCCAAAAAATATCTCCAACCTGTTGCTTTAGCCACTCAATCCATTTTGTATTCTCTCAGAGGTTTGATCTTGAACGTACACTGGGGTGGTCATCTTTTAATCCCTTATGAGAGCAGGCAGAAAGAGCAGGGGGTCCAATCATACACGTTGTCCCCATTAAACAGCTTTATCCAAATGTGGCAGCATACAGTCCCAGGGACGTCCTGTCACCTTGTCTCCCCTCTCACAAGGCCTGTTGTTCCTTCTTTCATCCAATGTACCACAGGCCCCGGATCATCAATTATTTCAGAGCAACAAAAACAAACAGCATAAAAAGGAAATAATGCTTTTTATAAAAGGCAATAAACTAAAGTGCTGTAATCCCTGTGACGTTTTAGTCTGCGTGCAGCAAGAAGATATCTTCCTCTGGGATTGGCTGTGTCCAGGATTAGCTTCTAATCCCTCCCTCCCTCCATTCCTCCCTCTCATCTGCGGTTCTCAGCCTTGTTTTTGGAGATACAGGTGGATGGTTCCTCTGTGAGTTTTCATTCAGACTAGGTCAAGCCTCCCTACAGAAGACTGGCCAGAGAGACAATTTCAGAGTTAGAGAAAATACATATTAGGACTCACAGAAATTGGGTAGCATGTGTCAGGTCACTAAACGTGTACATTAACTTATTTAAACAATTATTGTTTTCACTCAGTTTTGGCTTTATGGTCAATTGCAATGGCCAACAGGTCAGTTATTTTATTTGTTTTGTACGTGAGTCATTTTCTACAATATGAGATCAACTCGAAACATTAGAGATCCTTAATGTCATGCCAGTTTCTAAATGCATCATATCCCTTTTAATATAAGTAGATCCAATAGAGCTTAGATTCAAAGTCAGTACAATATTAGGTTTGTTTAATTGTCAGGGCTTAATGCTTAAACAGACAGGCAGATTGCAAAATGTCAGAATTCTGAATTATGCCACTGAAATGTATCTCTCCTTTAACAATAATCACTGTTGTTTTCCTGTTCATAGATCTACTCTAGCCTGCTATGCTGTTTTCCTGGTCATAGGCCTACTCTATCCTGCTATGTAGTTTTCCTGGTCATAGGCCTACTTTAGCCTGCTATGTTGTTTTCCTGTTCATAGATCTACTCTAGCCTGCTATGCTGTTTTCCTGGTCATAGGCCTACTCTATCCTGCTATGTTGTTTTCCTAGTCATAGGCCTACTTTAGCCTGCTATGTTGTTTTCGTAGTCATAGGCCTACTCTAGCCTGCTATGTTGTTTTCCTGGTCATAGGCCTACTCTATCCTGCTATGTTGTTTTCCTAGTCATAGGCCTACTCTATCCTGCTATGTTGTTTTCCTGGTCATAGGCCTACTCTAGCCTGCTATGTTCTTTTCCTAGTCATAGGCCTACTCTAGCCTGCTATGTTGTTTTCCTGGTCATAGGCCTACTTTAGCCTGCTATGTTGTTTTCCTGGTCATAGGCCTACTCTAGCCTACCATGTTTTTAATGCCAGCTGAGGAAGTGGACAACTATCTAAGCTCTACGTGCTTTGGCTGACTGCTCCACAGCATCTCTGGGGATTAAAGCCATGGCTTGTCAGTGTGACCGCCATGGTTTCTCAGTTGGTGGTCAGGGGGTCAGAGAAGAGGCACCTGGCGGCTACTGTTTGGACTTAATAGGATAGCGAGGGAGGATGTCTGAGGCAGAGTTTTGTGGGGGGAGGATGTTTGTTTTCCGGCGCCTGTACTGATCTCTTAAATCATTAACAATTCAATTAAGTGCATGATAAGTTGTGAGTTGGGCATGTGGCAAGGAGGAGGGGCAGTAGCGGCTGGTTGGTTGCCTGTTGTGTCAACAGCAGTCAGTGGTCAGGGATGGCTGTCCCTGGCTAGTTGACAGTCTCATTGTGCACCTCTATAAGCTCACATTCGCTCAAACTACAGGGTCCTTTTTAGGCTGTGAATTCCAGTACTTATTATAAATAATACCTTGACTATGGAGCTGAAGGGCAGAATATCACTGTATTACTTTTACATTTTCAAATTTTTATATCCATATCAGATTAACGATTTACAAATGGCAGTACATTTTGTACACCCAACACCCCCCCCCCCCCACACACACACACACACACACACATATTTTAGGGCCCAATTGGCTTCATCTGTTTCTTATTAAGCAGGTTAGTTACTTTTCATCATTAGTACATGTACACAAGAGCCGTCAATGATTCTGATTCAGACTAACTTACACCAGAGTGATGGAAAGAGAAAAAAACGTATCCAAACCATATAATGTCATCTAGGAAATATGGTGGAGTTAGTTTGGCTTGGTCATGTGTGGCTGCCACAGGAAATGTCTCTCTTGTCTTCACTGCTGATGGTAGCGGCAGAATTCATTTGAATTGTAAATATAGTACTGAAATTGGTAACACTTTCCGATAAGTGTACATGAACTACCATTAACGAATACAGTAGTTAACATGAACGAAGGATGAACAATGACATGAATAAACACTTAATGATGATTTTCAAAAGCATTAACTAACAGGGTGTAGTGTCATCTGTAAATGTTGACACAGGACATAAACTCATGTCGTATTTTGCGGGAACATGCAGTTTGTAGGCCACTGTAATTGTTTAATGTAAATGCAGGACATGCATTCAGGTAGCTAGTTGTTTGCATGAGTAGGCTAAGTAATTTATATTATTCATATGATAATCCAATGTGTTAATAAGATTACAGTGCGGCAACCATTATTACTAAAGTAAGCTGGATACATCTGTCTTCAAATAGGTGTGACGTGCACAAACTGTGTGGTCGTATTTAGGGTTATGTATTGTTTAAAATGGGGATAAATTACATATATTAAAGGACACTTACTTACTATGATTGGCCTGTAGGGGACAGAGAGACGTGGTCGCGTTTCGTTGGGACTGAATACAATTAAAAAAACACCTACGCGTTTTCGTAACACTTGAAGGAAAAGCCATGTTTGCTTTGTCAGAATTTATCCTTATCATTATTCACTATTTCTTCATATATTTGTTCATCATTCGTTCCAGTTAACTACTGCATTCCTTCATGATAGTTCATGAACCCTAATCGGAAAGTGTTACCCTGAAATTTGAAGTTCAAATTGGGTCAGCTTTTAACGCTTCTGTTCTTCTCTCAAAACCATCTGTGCAGTGGTCTCTTAATTTCTTCCAGAGATGTAGGGTGGTCTGGTGTTGCAGTATGGCTACAGGAGGTCTGTCAGGTCCCTCATTATGGGGTGTATGTGTGTGTGTTTGTGTGTGTTAGAGAGAGAGAGAGCGAGAGAGATAAGTATTTCTTTTTCACATGGCCTGTTGTAGCAGTTCAAATTCTTAGCCAAAGAGATGTTTTATTCTGGGGAAACATTCAAGTATTTCAACATGGGACAAATCAATGTCAAAAGATGTACATACCTTCCCTAAAACTTCCTCTTCATTTACTATGTCCTCATTACCCTGTAAACCCAACCAAGGAAAGTTGTCAAAACAACAGTGAAGTAGAGAGGCATTCTTCTTCCATTTCAATAGCATGTTGGACCAAAGTGTGTAAGAAATTGCTCTCTAAACGTCCACATAACAAACATCTAGATGTTGCAATTAGTGAACCTCTGTGATGGCTGGTAGCAGCTGCTGCTCCCTGCTTCGCTTAAATCTCAAGTTTCTGGGAGGTAAGCCTCCCTATATTGAATGGCGTGTTATGCTGGCTGTGTCCCAGTACATTTGTGTTTTGACAAACGCTGTGGCCAATTGATTTCAAGGTTTCTATATTTTGGTTTTCAATTGAAATGAATGATTTCTGCAATAGCAATACACCTGCTCAGAGGAAATATAAAGGTGGAACTCTAAAACTTAAAACTAACTAAAAACCCAAATGAACAAGTAAAAATAAAGAATTGATGCACAGTCACTAGAGCCAACTCCTCAGTTGAGAGTATGTAGGATATTTAACGCGATTACGACAACTAATACTACTATGAAATAATAATAAATGTTAACAAACCTTAATATTACCAAACGTTCTTCTATTACCAAATATGTTTTCATATAACTTTATATTAATTCTTAGTGTGACTACATGTTACCTCCTAATGAAAGCTACAGTCAGACATTTTATAAGACTACTTCCCAAGCGAAGTCCAATTTCTTTGAATCCTTAACTTGCTCTGGGTCAGAGTCTGAATGAGACAAAAATATGTTCCTTTGGCATTTAACAGCATTTCTCTTGCCTAATTCGTTGCAGATTTATGTAGTTATAGATTGGTATCCATATCACTCCCTTGCATTTAGAAACTCCTACAACTACAGTATTCACAAGAGGATGGTGAGAATGTATAGTGGTGTAAGAAAGTATATGTATCATTGATAAAGATACATTTTATGATATACAAGTTCTATAACTTGGTCCTGTAGCAGCAAGAAAGCCATAGCTCATTTGGCAAAATAAGAAAAAAAGGCCTTGGCCATGAAGTACAACCAGTGGACTACTGAAGGCTGAAAGAAAGTCTTATGGACAGACGAAAACTTGAAATCTTCAGTTAATCATGCAGGGTTCTTGTACGCCCTCGAATAGAAAAAAAGGATAGTTCCTCAGTGTGTGACACCAACTGTCAAGCGTAGTGGAGGAAGCGTGATGGTCTGGGGCTCTTTTGCTGGCACAAGCCACTTTGCTATCTAATGCACTTTCCAGTTGATGAGTGATGTGCATGTATCATCCGTTTTTTTCGCACGTCACTCTGTCAGTGTGAGTCAACAACTCCGACAACTGTTTATTTGTTATATGCTTTAAGTTCTAAGCACATTACGACATAAAACTATGTGAATTTCTCTACAAACTGGATGAATGGAGGTGTCCACAGATGTTTCACAGTTCTGATAGTACATTCTTTCTTTGACACCCTTTTGGTTTTTATGCTGACATACACTAACTGCAGACGCAAATGAAAACCCTACACTCAACATTAGACTTGGTCCCATTTCCATACTTCAATTTTGTAAGCATACAATATAGATCTTTATTTGAATTATTGTATATAGTCATTCAAGAAATTAACAAATGACAGGGAAGGAGAAGGAAAACCTCAACACACAAACTCAACTAGATGGCCTACTCCCCAAAAGAGATTGGATTTTCAGAGCTACCCCTGTTGCTGACATACACACACTTACACACACACAAACACACACACACAGACACACATGTTTGTCTTTCCATCCTACTGGAGACATGGAAACCAGAAATCCATGTTCCCTATTCTCTAGCCTTGAACACTTACTCTAACCGTTCCCTCATTAACTAAACGTATATGCTTACACTCAACGCCTAACCCAAAACCAACCAGTAATGTTGATACCTAAAAGAAACCCTGAATTCAAACACTATGCCCAATTGTAAACATTTCCATAAAACTAAGCCCTATTAGACATCCCATTTTCCCTAGTGAGGATCAGACAAAAACACAGAGTAAGAATTCATGCATTACATATGATGTTCCTAGATTCTCCAAAACAAATAAGCTTCCTGTACTCAACTTGAAATGATAATCATTAAAACAGGTTACAATGCATATAATTATGGTATTAGAGTTTCCAGTGAAGTCGAGCAGCGCATGCAGACCTATGCGTCACTTTGCACTAGTCACATTGACCCCACTTCATGCACAGTTCCAATGCGCTCCAGGCGCAGAACATAAAGTCCGTTAACCCCGATTTAGAAAATAACTGTTCAACGTTAAAAACAAATTAACGTTATACATACACTGGAGCTGATGATACAAACACAAATTAGCATCAGCTACTTTAGAAATAATTTTTCAATGTTCTACATAACTGTTTGGAGTCCTATAATGCCAACTTATCAGCTGTATAAGATTTTTAAAATATATTTATATACGTTTTTCTCCTGACAATCATATAATAACCGTGAAATGGCAAACTTACCACACAATCAAACATTGCCTATCGTCCCGTGGTAAAAAGGAAAAATTATGTACATATTAAACGAACGTCCCATTTTTTCCAGATTTATTTTCTTTAGTATGTTTTTCGATGTAGTCAAATTTCTCCAGGAAAGTCCATGTAATTGTCTGTGCAGACTGCTGATGCGCAGCTGTTTAGAAATTGTATAGCGGAAAAGCAAGGAGGCTATCAAAAGCGCCGGTGATGTGATGGGCGGCAGTCTAAGAACGTGACAAATACGTTTTCAAATGAGGACTTGAATGATACTTTCTGCACATTCACAATGAAAATGTGGGAGGGGACTTGGATATAATTACACATTTTTATACAGTAATTGCTCTACTGTTGCAGCAGCAAAACCTATAACAATTAAGTCATTATTTTATTTTCTTCTCCATCGCTAATAGAAAAAGTGACGGTTAAATCAAAGTTGTCTTGCTATAAATTCAGTTAAAACACTTCATGTAGTTTTTTTCTGCAAACTATCACAGCCAGGAAAGGCTTGGAAAAGTGAGTATAAGAGCCTATGAGATGAAGACAGGTCAGGCCCTAGCCTTTTGGATGTCCATAAGCAGTTTTTTGTTTGAGAGTTAGGTGGTTGACCAATCAAAATAAATTCATGAAGACCTTTTCACATCAGCAGTTGTCACAAAGTAGTTATGGATGTACCCAGCCTTAAACCCCAAAGAGCAAGTGGCTAGGATTATCTCCTAGTAGGGTTGGAACGTAAAAAGTAACACATAGAGAATCCAGACTCTGATGAGTAGCCTATTACTTCTTAAGCCAAAGCTTAGAAAAGGAAAAGCAACTTCCTTTATTTACCACTCTGCAATGTCTGTCTTTTCCAAGAACTCAAATTTGTCAGAAGTTTTACAAATTCCAAAGTGATTATTGATTGGGCTAATCTTGTTTTAAACCCCCAAGGACATGGGCTGTTTTTCAAACAATCAAGCTGTAAACAGGAAGACAGGCAGTTCTGAAGTAGCCAGGGGTCACCAGGCACAATGTCAAGTATATTCCTGTACCTAAATCACCTTACCACTGGTCTGATGTTAGGAGGTTGGAAGAAAAGAGATGGATGTCAGATACTGAAGACACTCTAAATCTAGAACTAGGAGGCACAGTTTGGAAACCTTATTTTCTCTTCATTATACATTATACAACCTCTCTCAGTCATTTTCCTCCCTCTATACTTCTTTTTTTGTATTTCCTCCCTCAAAGTTGCACACTACACTCTCCCAAGGAAAATATTATGGGGCTGAAGTTCTGGACCCTGGACAGAAAATGGTCCATAAGGTTACAACCCTCTCTCTTTTACTCTTTCCCCCCTCACACATTTACTCATACTGTACATAGCATTTCTATACCACAAACTATTTACCATTTTACGACACTTTTTGTTTTTGTACACATTCAATATAGTACTATTCTTTTGAATATGCTTTATTGTAAGTTTCTAGGATCACATGTTAAAAGCCAAGATATAATTAGTTATTCTTTGATTATTATTTAATATTGATGTGTTCAAATAACTCCTGAACACTAACATGGTAGAATATACTTTTGTTCCTAGGTGTTGGACATTGTTTTTTGAAAGTAGCTTGGTTTTGCTTTGATCTTTCAAATTCAACTCTGCACCTCCGAACCAGTTCCATTCAGTTTTTTCATGGCAATCACAGGTTCAAATGTAAGTATAATCTAAAATAGAACATTTTACTCAGATACAAGGCATGTGAATTATCTCATTTATACAAATAACCTTAAAGCAATTAATAAAAAATGTAACAGCTGTTACAAACTTTTATTGAAGAAAACGGAAATGCATGGATTACAATTTATCTTGATATAGAGGTGCATTGCATTGTTGTACTGTTCAATGACAGTATAGTTTAATCTAATCTTACCTAATATAGAGTTATCTTGGTAAGGAGCCATTTAACATAAAATTGACAAAAAGGGAATTTATTGGTAGAAAATGAAATACATTTTTACGTAGTATGCCTCAATTGCTGCGTTTAGACATGCAGCCAAATTCTGATCATTGTTTTACAGACAGATTTATTTTGGACTTTATTGTTGTGTTACCCGGTGAGCCCTTTCATTCCATTATATAGCTTTATTCCCTCTTTCTTTCCATGCTCTCTCAATTCCATAATTATTCTCCCTTCTCCATGTGGAGACTGATGTTCTACAGCAGCTGTCCTCATAGATATCTGTAAAACCTCATCATCACAAACACCCATTCATTCACATACTCTTCTTACAACTCTTTCCATCTCTCCAACACTCACTCCAGGTCTCTGTTGTTCCAATATATTACCCTTCATTTCCCATTGATCTCTAACTTTCCAGTCAACTATGAAAGCCTTTCCTGCCTGTTTATATGTATTCTGCAGCTATTCAGAGTTTCCCATCTTTGTTCTGTTCTCCAGCTACCAGGCCTTCCAAAGTGGGCAACTAAAACCTCAGGTTTAACCACAAACCCCTGAAGCCTCAGTTCAAAATAAATTCTGAATCGGTGATCTAAGGGTGAGGGAAAAACATTTGGGAAGTACAAAAAAATGGACATCCCACAAACTTTAAGAAGAGACACATTTTGGCTGGAAATAACAGTGGACCACTTACATCTAAACATTTGTCAGAGTGAATATCAAAATGTAATGAAAATGTCCCTATGAAAAGTTAACCCATCTAGTGTCTGTTTGAATGTGTGAATAATTTTGGAATTGTCACCACACCAAATATTGTAGCTCTTGCAGTGTGGGAAGTTGGCATTGTTACACTACCTGAATATATTGTCATGGCAAAAATTATTTGTACCATTACACTTTCTTCAAATAGAAAAATAATAAAAATAATAGAAAAAATACATTGATATCGACAAAACGATTTAACTGTTAATATTACAAATTATAACTTTTGTTTTAGAAACTGTGCTTTCATTGGAGTTGAACACACACAAAAAAATATATTGGTATTTATTAAGGCTGTCAAAATTAACGCTTTAATGCATAAATAAAAAAATGCTTAAAATGCCATTCATTCTTTGTCGCTGTTAACATATTTCTGTTTTTTTAAGCCTCAGAACCATAGTTACTGCTTGGCAAAAAAGCTACTTGTTTGCAGGCCCTTATCTGAACCCCATTCTAATCACATTTTAGCCTAATAATCAAAGTACTACATTGCAAAAAGCATAGGTTTGTTTCAGTGTTGGTTAACATACCTGCAGCTTTCCAGATATATGGCTGCTGAGTGTTTTAAACAGATTTTAAACATACTTGTTATTAATTGGTGCCTTGATCAAGGGCATAATGGTAGAATATGGTAAAACTATTGGATCATAGAGCAGTAACTTTCTATTTAGATTTACATGGGATACCAATAGCTTCTGCCAGTCATTGTGATAATTTGAGGGGAGACATTTAAGGGCCATGACATACCCTGTTTGAATGGACCAACTTGGAAAAAGACAGCTCCTGCACTATTTTAATTTCAGATCAAGCAATGTCCATAACTTACAATAAAACAATGTCTTTAATATAATGCACTGCTTTTTAACAGAGAATTGTATCTTTATGACAACATTTGAACATATTCTAAAACTTTTATAATTATTTCCAAGTTATTCAAAATAGATGCATTTCTTTAAAAATATTTGATAAAATAACGCATCCTTGTGCAGTATCCAGACATGTATTTTCTCTCTGCTTGTGTTAAAATGAATAGACATGCATGAAGATTCTCTATATGATTTTCTATAAGATTAAATCTTGTAAAATCGCACAAGACATACTTAAATTACAACATTTTTACCACTCTTGTATGAGTTTAATTTGACTTGTCCATGTGTTCTGCATGTGCCAGTATAATTTAATGTGTGTACATTATATGGACATTACTTCTGAATACCAATTTTTGTGTCATGATTTACAATAATGAGCAGAGCATGCATCATTGAAACATATCACATGACTTGTGTGGAGGGGAAGGGGGGAAACAAATTAGCTATGTGATCAGTGTGTCATCTGACACCGTGATGCAGAGAAGACAGAAGCAGCCTGGGAACAGCAGGTCAGTTTCACACCAGAAGACTGTGATGATTTTTACTGTGGTACACACACACACACACACACACACACACACAGGAACATTCACACACACACACACACACACACACACACACACACACACACACAAACAACCACATATGTTCACAAACATGTACACACACACACGCAAGCAATCACAACTGCTCAATATGATAGATTCACCCACATAGTCATCACTATTGAGTGTTGAATATACGTTTTTCTTTTCAACTGATTCGCTTTGATTGCCCCAGAACGATCCTGTTGTTTTTTTTCTGTTGAGATTTAGCCCAAACTAGAGTGGGTACTGAGCAGGATTCACGCCAACAGGCTGGCCTGATGAAGAGGACAGCTGGAGCTCAGCACAAGTCACATCCGAAAGAAAGCTTGGAATTCTGTCAACAAGGGTAAAATATTTTTTAGGGACCCATGACAAAATGGTGGAATGAGGCACTTGATGGAGTTAGAGAGAATAAAAGATGAGAGAAACAAGAAGAGCCAAAAGACATGCATAAAAAGAGGATGAACTGTCATGGAAATGTAGAAAGCAGCAGATAAAGAGAGAGCAGAGAGGAGGGGAGCCCTTGGGTATGTCTGGGAGGGGAAGGAGGGCCAGTAAAACAGGAGTAGAAGTCTTTCAGACAGAAAAAAATCTCCTCAGGAAATTACTTTCACACAGATTTTATAGTCTGCCAAGAAACATTTAACTCTTTTCACAATTTTCAAACCTCTTTTCCAGTATGGTACTGTATACGGCTTAACAGCCAAAAGATAAAACTCTTAATTGTAAGAAAAGCATTTTTTGTCAGTGGATTTAAGAGTAACTTGGTACATTTGGTACATGGTAATAAAGATATTGTCAAAGTGTGATGCTGCATTTCTCTTTTCTATCACACTTTTCTCACAGTAAATAAAAATACATTGGACAATTAAGTTATTTCCCAATAGACACAAACGTTGAATAAAAAATGTTTAGTTAGTTAGTTTAACCAGCTTTCGAAACTTGTAGTATTCATGGTGAGGCAGGCTGGGCTGATTTTGTTAGTTATTTACACTGAGACACAGGTCAAGCTCCAAGAAAAAGGTGACTAAGGGGGCTTGTAATGGATGAGGGGTTTTACAAGATTCACAAAAAATTAAATATTACTAGGGTTCAAGATAAGGTGATTCACTATACAAACAATATGTAAAGCATTATACACACATATCTTGCCAGAACAGTGCAAACACAATTACAACAGTAGCCTAGTTATCCATGCAAACACAAGTACTGAAAAGTAGTTTTGAGACTAGAATACTGACAAAACTTGGAAATGGATATGAAAAAATATTATGTGAAACAACCAGTTGTACTAAGAATGCCTATTAACAAAATATCTGACGAATAGCATACTGTAGCAGATTTTAAAACAAAATTTAGCAAACAAAAGATAAAAGAGATCCAAATAATAACCACTACTCTAGGCTACTAAGTAAAATACAACCATATTTACTTCCGTTTAAAAGATTGGGGTCACTCAGAAATGTCCTTGTTTTTCAAAATAAAAATATATTCTTTGTCTATTAAAATATATTTTTTATCAGAAATACAGTGAAAACATTGTTAGTGTTGTAAATGACTGTTGTAGCTGGAGATTTTCAATGGAATATCTACATAGGTGTACCTAGAATAGAAAAAGGAGTGGGAGGTCCCAGTGCACAACTTTGCAAGAGGACAAGTACATTAAAGTATATAGTTTAAGAAATAAATGCATTGCAGTTCCTCAACAGGCAGCTTCATTCAAATGTACCCGCAAAACACCAGTCACTAGCAGCTTGACTGTAAGAAGTGCTCAACAAGCCAATCCAACTTGTCGGAGGTGCTATTCACATCACCTTTACAAATAAACAACTAGAATGCCAAAATTCTGCAAGGTTGTAATTGCTGAAAAGGGAGGATTACTTGACAAAAGAAAAGTTTCGATTAAAAATCATTATTTCTAACATTGTCAATGACTAAATTTCTCATTCATTTTGCTATATTTCCTGATCAAACATATTTTATGTATGTTTCCATGGAAAGCAAGGACATTTCTAAGTGATCCCAAACGTTTGAACAGCAGTGTACATGTACTTTCTTGCCAAATAAATAGGCTTTGAACTTGGAAAATCATGCAGTTCATTAGTTCAGTAATACATTGTGAGATGGCACAATGCACTTCTTCAGAGGCTGATTCTTTAAAATGAATCCACAATGTTTTAGAAAATAATATATATTGACTACCACCGACAAATCATTGACTTACATGGAAAGTTATTCGCTATGAATTCAATATATATGGTAAAATTAGTAGAAATTCAGAACTGAAGCACCTCTGCTGTTCGCGGCAATATGAGAGGAATTGTACAGGCAATATATAAAGAATTGTGGAAAGTGAACTAAACCGAAAAAAAAATTCTGCCATACCTAGACTAGGGCCCCCAAAAGACTTCTGCCGGCCCTGTCTTCTCCAACAGCATACATCCGAATGGCAAGACCAGAACGCACATCAGTCACCACTCCGCCGACCATATCCCTCAGTTGAGATGAATTATCTGTGTGATAGCCAGAATGAAAACTGCCTTGAATTATGATGCAACAACCATCCCTCTGGCCGGCCAAACTAAACAATGCCTAGAATTTACTGAACAAGGCGTAGTCCAAGAGCAACATGGACCAAGGGAATGGCTCATAATGTGGGTCTATGCACGCCACCAGACCTCTGCAGGTCTGTTCAAAATCTCTTACACTTTTACTGAAACCAGACCCTTCTTCTACTGTATGCAGAAGACTCAATTAAGCATACAGAATAAAACTGGTTGGATACTGTATTTGTTGAATGCAGACAGTGGATTTATATATTTTCATCAGCCATGCTTTCAGTCACTGAGTGAATATTTATTTAATTGTTGGTCCAGAAGGCAGCACAGGGTTGTCTTGCCAGGCGTGCTATTTGAAGTACATTAGGAAAGCTGTGGAGAGCAGGGCTGTAATCGGAGTGCGTTATGAAACCCAGATGTTTTTGTGGAAAGTAGGCAGCGCCAGGGATATTCAGAGAGACATTTTGATTTTAGTAATTTAGCAGACAATCTTATCCAGAGTGACTTACTGTAGTGAGTGCAAACACATGGTCCCTCATGGGAATCAAACTCACAACCCTAGTATTGCAAGCACTATTTGCTACCGACTGAGACACACAGGACCATCATGATAGCTTACTACTCAGTCAATGATGTCATTTCAGTGTCAGCAGTCAGGAGAATGCCAATACTACAATGCCATTACCCTACTGTGGATGTTGTCGTTTTTCATGATCTCTGACAGCAAAGGAGTGTCGAAATGTGTGTTTGAGTTGTTTTTTAATTCCAACTAGTGGCGTTTTTTGATTCCAAAAATGTGTGTTTAAGTTGTTTTTTAATTCCAATATTCTTCTGAGCTGAGCATGCAGGCAGTACCCAGGGCGAGCAACAACACACATAAAAAGAGGAACAAATAACAGTAATATTGGAAAGAAAGAGAAGAATGAAGGAAAGCTCAAAGAAAGTTAATATGATCCTGCTCATCTTTCTTCTTTCTTGTTCTTCCTAATTCGGTAGCTCGATTCAACATTAAAATGTTAAATATTTATTTCCTCCTTTTATTAGTGAAATATGTTGGCAATGATTTATATCCTGTAATTTAAAAGAAAAAGTATAACCTCGGTACTGCAAGAGTAGCTTCTGTTGTTTACAGTGATGCATGCTCCCTAAAATGAGCAATTCACACACAGCACTGAGAAAAGATTCATCTCGTGCATGCGCATCAAATAAAATCAGTCACATGAACAAAATAGGTTGCCAATACATTTATTTATGACACAATGTTGTTTCAACACCATTTTCACACCTGCATCATGATATAAACAGCTTTACAGATTGTAAAAGGACAAATTTGTGTGTTTTCTTGAGCATTTGTTCATGTTTCATGTATTCCCTGATATCTTCAGAAGGTTGCTCATGAAAAAATGGTATATTTGCAAAAACCAATAGATTTTTCAAAATATGAGTCTTTGGTCGTCTTTATCATGGCATCTAGATGAAAAATACAGATTCGGCACCGAAAATATTGGCGTTGTCCTTTAACGCCTTAACCACAGGTCAAAAAACTCTGTAAATAAAGTGAAAAATAACAGCATGGACTTGGTGTGTTACGAACATGATGTATGTAAAGGTTTGTATTGGGAATGAGGGTGAAAGACACAACCCTTTGGTGTTGTTTGAACTGCACCCTTATATCCGTGAATTCTTAAACATCAGGAAGCCATGCTTGGCCCAGATACAATGGACCATTGTTTTGTTCAGCCCACGGCTTCTGTCAGGCTAAAACAGGAAGACAGACTTGAATGCACATATCTACACATCAAAAATACATTTTGGTTACCAGAATCTCAAGCAACAACACAGCCAAGTCTTAAAAGCTTTGTGTCTACATTTTGGAAGTACAAAATCGCAAAACGAAACCACACAAAACCTATATCATACCCAGACCTAATGTCAATGTTGCTGGAGGACCATCCGTCAACATAAGCCCATTTCCTTCAGTTGGTTGCTTTTGTTGTCTTTCATTGTCCTCAGTATCTGTAGCACTTTGTCAGTTGTCCAGACAAGGCTGGCGACAGAGTGGGTGGGAGAACATGTATGGCTGGGATAACTTTCTAAATATAAGTATCCAGCCACATTTACACAGGTTTATGGGTCAATCATCTCTTATTTTCAGGTTGGAGAGAGTTGTAAACTTGGAGCCCAATCTGGGAGCTGATTATAGAGAGCAAATCCTTTACTCTGTTTAGCAGAAATTTTATATGACATCTAATACAATTTGTGAAAGATTTTATTTGAGGCCTTGGTCTATTGTTTATTCACAAATAATACCACCTCTCATTGAAGGTAAGAGGTGATGCTATTGCAGACAAGGAATATAAGATGCTAATGTTATTATATGTTAATAAAATTCCAATCAATAAAGGTTAAATACTATTACCACATTTGGTGAATTGTGCAGATACAAACATTTATTACATAATCTAATGATTGTCCATTAAGCTAGAGGTGTTACAACTTGGCATAGCTGCTTTCTCGCTTAATGGTGCAGGATCTCATGTTGAATGATCCCCTCGGGTTGTGTTTGATGTGTTTAGCTTGGAAATTCTGCTGTTCTGGGCTGTTTCCACCACCTTGCTCTAAGCCACAGTGGACAGAGTTCGCTCAGAGAGTCACTCCTCCCTTCTAGTAGCTCCTCGCTGGCCCAAAAAGCTGTGATGTCTGGAGAGCATCCGTCTGCACAGTGACCATCCTTGGTGTCTTCTTGGTGTCCACTTGGTGTTGACTTGATGTACTAAGATCAAGGTCGAGGCCTTCTCCAGGCTCTCAGACCACACATGTACTGATCCTTACCCAGTAGTCGACAGCCTCAGTTCTGAAGATGAAACCATTGGGTCTTGGCCCTGTGCGGGCTAATCTATCAGACAGAGGCATCCCCCTTAACATTGTTGATCCAGGCCGCCAGGGCTCTCTCTCCCTGAAGTGCTTCTTTGCATATGGGACATACTGTTCTTTTTTCACCGTCTTCTTGTGGGCAGCCATCTCAGCCTGATGTCTGGAATTGATGTAGCATTGTTCTGGTCATGCTCCACGCATTATGTGCGACCCAGTTTCTAGCCTTTAGCGAGCAGATGAAGCCCGGTGTGGTTTTACCTTGTACACAGCCCTGTTTTAACATTGACATCTGTATTCCATGCGCTTTTAACCCTGCTGCAATTTATTTGCAGTCAGTGACTTGAAGATTCACTGGGCCCTATTAAGGTTTTGTTAAATCTTGGTAGTAGAAAACGATATCATTCCCAGGCCTATCAGTCAGTGCCATTGACCATCAGTTCTGGAGTTGATCCTCCTTTCCGCCTGTTCCTCCACTGGGGTCCACCACCAGTGATATGTGTGCCTCTAGCTTGTAGAGACCATTCTTTCTCTCAAAAGAGTCTCGTGTTTCACTCATTCATAGTCACACATAAACAGTTCTACATACAAAGTCATGCACAGACACAAACACCCACACGTACATACATAGTCAATGTGTAACATGCAGAGTCATACATGCACAAACAAAGTCAGAAAGGCTGTGTTTGAAAGCATCAAGACGACTGCAGGCAACTGCCAACTGACAGATCTACTCATTATTATTTGTAGATACGTCAGTCAGAATTTAACCATGATGCATTGCTGTTTTAATCATCTGAAACACATTCATTTTGGAACACTCATCAACATTCACACACAGAGGCTGAAAGGCTCTGTAATTCACCTCGGTGCTTTTTTACAAGCACAGCTAAATATAGCTCTCTGTGTCTCCCAGGACAGATGCTCCCCCGCAGTATCGAGCCCTCAAGGTGTCCTGAAAGCATTCCATTCTCATTATGTTTTTTTTCTTTCATTATGTCGTACTTTCTTACTATTTTCCCAGGATCCTAGGAATCATTAAAAAGACGCTATGAGGTTCAGTATAGGACCCTTTCCACTGAGATTTCTACACTGAACTTGAAAGTGTTCGACTTGCATCCAAATATGGTTCTTCCAGGAAGCATAAATGGATTTATTGTGGGGATAGCCGAATAACCCTTTTAGAGCCCTTTTTTCTCAAGTTTAGTTGTATTACAAAATGTACTGTATTGTTGTCTCATTTATTTAAATGATGTTCTAATATATTTAACTCTTTCAAAGACATCGTCAATATTTTCTTAGGTTCTTTACATTTAAGTTAGTTAGAATACACTACTATCCAGTGCAACTTACAGTGGTGAATACCTATATTTTGACTCTGTTGTAGAGAGGGAATTGAACATACAACCATGATTTTACAGTCGCTATGTTGATACTCATACAAAGAGAGCTACAGAGGATAATGTAAGATACTCAACACGCCTACTGTATCGGCATATGCCTTTCCCTGACGAGAGTACAGATTTCACCTGAGAAATCTAGTTGAGTGGAAATGTTGATAGAAACCCAAGTGAAAAGTGAGAACATTAGTAAAGTCTCATTGAAAAAATGATATGTTCAAGATTAAGTTAGCATTCTTTAAACCGGTAAAAAATCCTTGAATTAAGCAAAAATAGTTTTTCCTTGTAACAAGAATGTCTGAAAACAAATCTAATTCAGACATAACAAAAAATCTGACAAAGGCTGATATACTTGTTTTCAAATTAGAAACTGTGTAGTCTGAACGTAAGAATTTGACAAATGTGTTTGGTTTTTCATCTTGTTACAGGCAACATTTTATTGAACTTTTTTGTAACTAATTTTGGCTAAGCATTTCTTCCCCATGCAGTTTATGTCATGGATGAGTCACAGAGACCCAGGGGTGAATCCACTTTTTCTATATTTGGATTACTAGTTGAGGCAAGTCCATTGTATGAAACAGTCCATTGTGCTCCTAGACATGCACACATTCATGGTCAAAACAAGCACACGTCAAAACACTCCTTTCAACGTTGAGCAGGACTAATGTGAACTGTGGTTTCACTGTCTGAGAAATTCCCCTAGAAAGTACAATGAAATGTCTAAAAGACAATTTGAAATCCTAAATAATGCCATTTGCTTAAATACAACAATTGAAATGCTCCTGCTGTAACTCTGGAATGTTCCATTTCACCTCCCCCATTATCAATATCTGATCCTTATGGGATATGTTATGGAAATGTTTTAACTAATAGCCGAGACACCACTTCTCTGTATGTTTGTTTACATTAAGTGTCAAGAAACATACAGTGTAAAACAATATAGCCATTCCATTTTAACCGTTCTACGATTTTCTCCTCTAATCAGTTCACACACATGCACGTACTTCACAGCATGTGAAGTAATGTAACCGATTACTAAAGGATCGCGGATCCATTTTCAGCATTACTGGGAGTCCCTCTAAAAGGAAGTCCCCACAATGAAAGAGAAACCATGTCAGTGTTTATCGTATGTGGCTAGCGCTAACTTTCCTTTTTGGTTTCTGTGCTTTTACTCAAATGGACCAAAACCTATTTAACACAACTCCAAATGTGGTTGGAGAAGGCACATTCAAAAATAGTGACGTTTTATGATGTCTGAGTGGTCAGCAAAGCTGTCTCTGCATGCAGTTCATATATGTGGCAGTGCTCACATATAGACAGTCATGCACGCTACACCCTATCATTTAGCAGTTAGCTACAACCACATTGCTTTGGAAGGACAGTGATAGAGGCATGAGGGACACATTGGACAGGGAAGGTGATGTTGGGTGTGTGTGTGTGTGTGTGTGTGTGTGTGTGTGTGTGTGTGTGTGTGTGTGTGTGGGCACATTTGTACGGTGTGTTTTATGTATATTGTTGGGGGTGTCTGTGGAGGAGTTGATTTGAAAAATAAGGTTACGAATTTCTACCTAAGACCCACATCAAAACCTTTTACTACACAAACAGAACCGCTAATACTTAGAATCTTACTGGGCCTCAAACACAGCCATGTCCTGTGCTACAAGAGGCTTGATGGAAGGCAGCTCTGTGGATGTGGCTGCTCTGCTGCCCACGGGTCTGTGGCTAGGTCTGGGTATAGTGCTGTTCCGTTGTTAGCGGAGAGGGAATGTCCTGGAAGGTTTTCTACATCTTCAATACACCAAGGGCAGGTTTTTGAGGGTGTTGGATGTTTTTACTGACTGAAAAAATATTTTTACAGTGATGGGACCCATGGCAGGGGAGAAAGGAAAGTATTTTCTAAAGTATAGTATATAGGAATCAAAGAGCCCAGGAAGTGTTCCAAAACAAACTGCATAAGATACTGCCGTGTAAAAAAATATATATATATATATTTGGACATATGGATTTATTGGCTAACTTTCTATCATATTCATTCATGTATTGATTAAGGTAACCCATTAAAATGCAGCCCACTAGCTGACCAAAATATGCTAATTGAAGTCATTTAGAACCTAAGATGCTCATAGCAGTCATTAAAAGACTGCACACATTAGGCCTGCATCGAACGTCAGGAGGAAATCATCTGCTCTAAAACAATTTATTGTATATCAAGGTGTTTGCAAAAAAACATCTGGGTTAAAACCTAATTATGGGAATAATGTCTGAATAGATGTTTGGCCACCAGACCGATAACTTTTCCTTTGAATAAAAGAACCTCATACCAACTATAAAGTATGAGGGTGGTGGTGTTATGATGTGGGGCTTCTTTGCTGCCTTGGGGCATAATTTAGTCAACCATGAATTTCATATTGTACCATATCATTCTTGAGTAGAACGTGTCAAAAAGATTAAGCTTAATCAAACATGAATCTTGCAACAGGACAATGATCTCAAACAAACACAGTTTTTTAAAGGAAGTGTTACACATTATTATGAATCTGCATATTCTATACATAGTAAAACTAATAACAAATGTTCAACAAACTATCTGTTTGTCTGTCTGTAAGCTTAGGGTTAGGCTTAGGGTTAGAAGTAAGTTAAATGTTAAGTTAAGGAATAGGATTTAGAAAAATGTATATGATTATAAGTTTCTGGTCACCATCAGACTCCTGTCAAGAAAGAACCTCACAGCAACACGGTTAGAGTAGGGTTAAAGATGATAAGGTTTAAGGTTAGTGTTTGGATTAAGATAAAGCTTAAACTTTGAGTAGGTTAGGTTTAGTAGGTTAGGTTTAGTAGGTTAGGTTTAGTAGATAAAATGTGACTGATGGTCAGTGGATAATATTTAGCAATATTTAGTCAGTGAAAATAGCATCTATATATTTAGCAGAGTGAATTGGCTTAGAATGTAGAGGGTTTAATAAGTATATTTATGAAGTTTTTGGGTAAGTGGACTTGAGTTAACTGAAGAAACATATATCGGAAGATAAGTAGTCCAATAATGTTAACGTCCTTAATTATTGATTAACAGATTAACGGTTTGGTGCCCTGCTTTAGTAGTACTATCAACAAACTTTCAACAATTTTTTATCAAACTATCAGATGATAAACAACTGCTTGCTAAGCTTAAAGGTTAGGGTTAGGTTTAGAATAAAGTTTAGAGTAAGGGTTAAGGTAAGGGATATAATAAAGGTTAGGGTTAGGTTTAGAATAAAGTTTAGAGTAAGGGTTAAGGTAAGGGATATAATAAAGGTTAGGGTTAGGTTTAGAATAAAGTTTAGAGTAAGGGTTAAGGTAAGGGATATAATAAAGGTTAGGGTTAGAATGTAGGTAAAGGTTTGGGTTAGTAGATTGTTAAAATGGTACAGATAGTTGGTAGACATATCTGTAGAGCACCTACAGGCACACTTTTGGGATTCTCAAAATACTGAACGTTTTTAAAGAACTTATTATTGCAAGGATTTATCTGTCACTGTCCTTTGTTAAATAAAGTTAACATTATCTATAAATAATACGGAAGTGATAAACAAACCATAAAACTCTAGAGGACTCCAAGGCTGTGCTTACTGTGCTTGTCCCAGGTCTGTATAGCTCTTTGTAATTGTTGAAAAGTTCCTGTGCTGATAAAACCCTACATACTGTACATGCAGATGTTTGCAAAAGTATGCATACGCTTGGAGAATTGATAATATATGTACCATTTGTCATGAACACATGTATTTTATTTCTTATGGGATTCATATTCAACTGTAGATTATTACAGAATGGCACAGTTATAATACAATTCATGGCAACAAAGAAAAAAAAGAACCGCCCCCTGTTCCAAAGTCTGCCTACCCTTAGTTCTTAATACTGTGTATTGCCCCCTTTAGCATCAATGACAGCATGCAGTCGTTTGTAATAGTTGTCTATGAGGCCCCAAATTCTTGCAGGTGGTATAGCTGCCCATTCATCTTGGCAAAATGCTTCCGGGTCATGCAAAGTCTTTGTTTGTCCTGCATGAACTGCACGTTTGAGAATCTCACCAGAGTGGCTTGATGACACTAAGGTCAGGAGACTGTGATGGCCACTCCAGAACCTTCACCTTTTTCTGCTGTAACCACTGGAGGGTCAACTTGGCCTTGTGCCTAGGGTCACTGTTGTGCTGGGTAGTCCAAGAGCATCTCATGTACAGCTTCGTGCAGAAGAATGCAAGTTGCCTGTCAGCACTTTCTGATAACATGCAGCATTCATCTTGCCATAAATGGTCACGAGATTCCCTGTGCCTTTAGAGCTCACACCCCCCCAAAATATCTGTGAGTCACCATCATGTTTTACAGTGGGGATGGTATTCTGTTCACTAAAAGCCTTTTTTACCCCTCTCCGAACATAGCGCTTATGGCTGTCACCATAAAACTCGATTTAGGTCTCATCACACCACATTACAGTGTGCCAAAAGCTGTGAGGGTTGTCAATGTGTTGTTGGGCTTATTGTAACTAGCCTTTGTTGTGGCATTAGTGCAGTGAAGGCTTCTTTCTGGCAACTCGATCATGGAGCTCATTTTTGTTCAAGTATCGTCATATTGTGCTCCTTGAAACAACCACACTGTCTTTTTCTAGAGCAGCCTGTATTTCTCCTGAGGTTACCTGTGGGTCTTTGTATCCTGAACTATTCTTCTTGCAGTCTTGTCTGAAATTATTCTTGGTATACCTGACCTTGGCTTGGTATCAAGAGTTCCCCGAATTTTCCTCCTAATAAGTGATTGAACAGTACTGCCTGGCATTTGCTAGGCTTTGGATATCTTTTCATATCCTTTTCCATCTATATAAAGTTCCATTACCTGTTACGCAGGTCTTTTATACATTCAATGACTGGAAATTTATACATTGACATGTTGTTTTATTCCTTCCTTAAATCTAATTTAGTTGTTTGGGTGAGTCATTGCATTAAATATAAGTTGTATGCCATTTGTTTTGGGCTTGGGAACTGTGAAAATACACCACGTTGTGAATGGAATAGGTTTCCCCAAAATCTGCATTATCACGATCCCCACAAAAACGAGTCTGTTTTCTGTTATCCCATACCAGCGTACAGTATAAGTACTCCCAAAAACTGTCCAGTAGATGGCGAGGTGTAGGCCTGTTTAACACACAAAAAATGGGATTCATAAGTCCGTGGTATCTGGATCAGAAAAATATTCACCAATTTATTTGCTGAAATTACAGCTCATAAATATCCATATCAATTTGATCTAATGAGTAATTGAACTTGGAGTAATTGGGGTTAATGATCAAGGACAGAACAGCAGTGTTTTAAACTTGCCACTTCACGCCTTCAATTCAAACACGCAACTTTTACGGTACTGGTCAGATACACTTTAATCTCCAAGATAACACCAAGAAATGTAATCACCTCAAATTAATCAACAGCCCAATTATTTATAAGATTCAACTGAGTTCTACAACATACTGAAAGATGTGTACCAAATATGTTTAATTTTAGTTTCAGGATATCCAGAACTAGTTAATTATTTAGTTGTAACCATTGAGTATGCTCCTGTATCACAATTTAAGTCTCATTTACCTCACACACAGTTTTACACACACACACTTTCCAATGCAGTAGTGAGGAGCAGGACAGCTGTCTTTTGTTGCCAGTAGCGAGACATACAAAGTATACATTGTTCTTATTAGCTTTGGTCTTCACTGAACACTCACAATAATTTTATGTTTTTATCCATAAAAAACTAAGATATTTTGACATTTTGGCTGGTTCCAGTCACTCTAATTCTGTGGTCAGTGGCCAGTTCTTTTTTATTTTATTTGGTTGCTTCTTGGTGCTTGGGATTGAACGGTTCACGTAAAAACTGTTCTAATGGCGTCAGTGGAAGTAACACGACCTAATCCTGTGATTTTCAGAAATCCCCAATGGGTTTGAAATTACTTGGACCCCAAGGAAGAGGAATAAACGCGTTTGTTTGTTTGAGTTCTGTAATCGCCGGCAGAGTGGACTAAATCAAAACAATGAAGCAGCCAATGTGATAGTCATCCACGCCTCTGCAAACATCCTGTTTCCTCTGAAACCTGCTCATCTAAAACAATGTGTTGAATATAATTGTCACCAATTGCAGGACTTAGGAAATACAATGGGTTAGAAGAGAGTACTAAGCATTTTCACTGTGCTGTGTTTTCTCACTACGACTATGTTTAAATGCAGGGCACCCAGGCTGGGACACTGAGGAACACCTGCTACTTTCTTGTTTACTCTGAGAGCTTCCATGGTTATGCACACATCCCTGAGAGAAGTACAATGACATGGTTTCGAGGAGCAGTCTCCAGGAAGTCATTATTTTTCTAACTGACTGAGCTTGGTGACAGGCCTGCAGCATCTGTTTTTTACAGGACTGAGCAGTTGCCGAGACACCTGATCGTCACCGTGAACCATGTCTACATCATTAGCTTCTTTCGGAGAGGTGATTGGCTTTGAAAGATCTCTAGTCAGCGTAACTATTTAAATGGCACATAAACAATGTGTCGTTGGGTCTTCTCATGCATTGACCAGTTTAGATTGTATTTTACACTCTTCTATTTTTCTTCTAACTAAAGTTTCTCAAAATCTAAATGTTTCACTGACACTGTAATTCTATGGGAATTTCATTTTGTCATGTCTATTTGTGTTGATATGAATGTAAAACAGGAAATTCCATTATCTCATCCTCACCAAGTGGAACACTAAAATCAAGATTTAAATCTTTCTTGGTCACCCCACCATCCCTCTTCTGTCTCTCCCCAGAAGTGAAAAAGACACATTCTTTTTGGGGACAAAGAGTTGATTCTGCCTTTTGCAGCAGATCCAACAGTGCCTGAGTCGAAGACGGGGCTGTTGGTCAACTGGGTGAAGACCAGTGTTGTTATGCTGGCCTTGGACCACACATTCCACCAGCGCAGCTCTGGGCTCTGGGGGTTCTGTCAATGGCCTCACTGTCTCTGTCACCTCAGAAACAACAAGAACACTGCTTCTGAATGTGAGAAGCAGGGGAGGGGCTTAAGAAGGAAAGAAACAGAAAATACGACCAAGAAACAGAGATCTTCATGAACATGTAGGCAACTATGAATATCTAGAAATAAACGCATTTATATAATTAGCAAATAACATACTGGCATTTCTGAAAGTGTACAAGTATGAACATATTTAATGTTTTTATGAAGTTTGTTTGTAGAGCTCACGGCTTTGGCTTGTGTGCTGTAGGTCCTTCTTCAGTACAGTGGCATTGGGACCCCAGTCTACTTGTTTATATAGGGGAGGCCTAGGGAATGAGGGTAGCTTGACATTTCCTGCCAGCATGCCAAGAGAAAGACGCTATTTGCCTAAAATATTTCCTGTCTTACTTTGTACTGTAAGTGAGTCACATTCCCTGTTAAAACCAAACTTCTGTGCTCAAGCCAGATGCACAAGTATGTATGCCCACTGCCATGACATTACTGACCCCTGTTGAAATTATTCAGTATTTGTTAATACTCAGTCAGTCTCAAATCTATCAGTTCAGTGGGCATATGTGAAACTCAATTGCTTAGATAGGAACACCCTTGCAATAGCAATTAGAAAATACAGGAATTTAAATTGTGTCTGTGATGTTGTCCCCTGTTGTAGTCATTATAAAACTAAAATGTACAAAGCTGAAGGATTTTCACATACTGCCCATTCTATGACAATGGCAGTAAAACGTTTTAACGTTTTTTATTCAATTGTAATTCAAGACCTTGTAATAAAGAGAATACTGTGAGTAAGAGATTTTTTCCCACATGCTGGGTAAAAGTGACAGATTAACAGTTGTAGTAAAGCACACCTGTCAGACAAACCTGTCCTAAATATTGAACAAAATAACAAAAAGAATAAAACATTCAAACAGGTTTTTGGTAGGCTAATGTGTGAGCAATTGGAATTAGAAACATACAGACTGGAAATGTGTTCAACTAGGTGGCTGAATTGCTCCATCTTGTGGAAAATATCCAGCTTTCAGGAGATAAAGTTTCTTCATAAAATGGGTCTTGGTTACTGTTCACCCTGTCAATGTGTTTTAAAGCAATAAAAACAAAAGGTCCAAGAGTGATAATGACTAAGCTTCCTATGGTCTTAGATGCGTCGGACCTGGTCTGTTTATATTGACGTCATCCTCTTATCTAGGCTGTTCACGGCACCTTACAATGGTAAGCATGAGCCGGCCCACCCTTTTAACAGCATCCGTTTAAGATAAGGCTCCACTGTGTGCACACAAATATCTAGTTCCTAAGACGGAAAACACTTCTTTTTCCAAGGCTGTTTTGTCCAGTGCTGTTCAGTTGGTTACATCTGGAGATGTGATTTGTCAACAAAATACGGATTGACTTGGCTTGGAAATCTGGAATACGTGGGACAGTTATGAACAAGAGCTGATTGGTGGAATGTGCAGATCGGAAGGAGGCGGTTGCCTATGGGTGTGGCCATCTGTCTCAGGTACATTACAACCTGGTTCTCCACTCACTAACATAAAGGGAAAGTAGCCTACCTTTCTAGTTCATTCTTGACTAATTTGACATGATGGAATAGTTCTGATGTTCATGATTGACTCAAATAAAAACTGGATAACCTGAGTATTTTCCTTCAAATACAGCTACAATAAAGACTCTCACAATGAGTGGTAAGTGTTGTTAAATGATTATTGAATTGTATCCTGTATATCTCTCTCTATTAACCTACTCATTGATAACTCACTAGGTTAATTGCAGACAACCACTAAAACTTTAAGCTTCTTATTGACAGTTAAAACATTTTTTATTGTGATCTCTTTAAAATAAATGTTTGGAATAAAAAATATGGCCAAATGTTTTTTGTTTCTTTCTTTCAAGATGTTGACCACTCAATGTAAATACATTTGTTCTAGGAAAAGAGGTGGCAAATGTTTCATTTGTAGATTTAATTTGGTAAAAGTGAGGACGGTGGTAAGAAAGAATCCACGGGACACAGATCTGTCTGAACCTGCCTGTCTATTACCCTATATTGTAACACAGGTGTGTGAGGGAGGAGGTGTTACTTTGGACATTATTGGTAGATAATTTCCTCTTTCACACACACTACATTAATTAAAAAACACACTGTATGTTGACAGCCAACTTGAACATAGCTTGCAGAAACACCATGAGCGAGGATTTTAACATTTAATTAATGGTTTAACTATTTTGTAGTGGAACATATTTACAAGCCACCCTTGATTTCTTCTTGAAACAATGATTAATCCAGTTAATGGATTAATCCAGAGGCTTAATCCAGTTTTCTGTTGCTTTAAGAAGTGAGTAAATGTTGTTTTTAAGTGAGCGCAGATATTTGAATGCTTTTCTGGTGACCAATGCTATTTTAAGAAAAACATGATAAATATTTATGAGTTATGCAATTTTATAGACATTTTGAGGGATTTTTTTCTGTGCCATTTTTTAAAAGATATTCTCAATGCAACTATTTAATTTGAAGTTCAACTGCTCCTTGGCTGAGGTTCTTGTCTGTAGTGTGTTTACAGGTGTACTATATGAATCACACCAATGTTTGCATTCTTGAGCTCAAAGACAGAGTTACTCTTCTCCTAATCATTCTTTATGACTATGGCTGTTTACATCACACTGACCAAAGCTATGCAAGACCAGCAGAATAATGCTGCAGTTTAGTGGACCATCAAATTTGCCCCCATGGAAATGCTGGTATTTCTTGAAATGATTCAACAGGATCTCATGCCCTTACAAACATACCAACATATAATGTTTGTTGAAGTCTCTTATCCCTACATTTGTATATAACGTGCGTTATAACCTGTGGCTTTTTAAATAGCAATTTGTGTCTGTGTGTAAATAGTCAATGAGTTTGTTAGCTCTCACATGGATGCACTGAGCAGGCTAAATACTATGCAATGGGGAGAAGAAAATAACTGTCAAAAGACCTGCGTAACAAGGTAATGGAACTTCATGAAGATGGAAAAAGATCTAAAAGATATCCAAAGCCTTGCAAATGCAAGTCAGTACTGTTCAATTATTAAGAAGGGGAATATTCCGGGATCTCTTGATACCAAGCCAAGGTCAGGCAGACCAAGAAAGATTTCAGCCAAACTGCTAGAAGAATTGTTCGGGATACAAAGGAAAACCACAGGTAACCTCAGGAGAAATACAGGCTGCTCTGGAAAAGGACGATGGGGTTGTTTCAAGGAGCACAATACAACGATACTTGAACAAAAATGAACTGCATGGTCGAGTTGCCAGAAAGAAGCCTTTACTGCGCCAATCCCACAATAAAGCCCAGTACAATAAGCCCAACAACACCTTGACATGCCTTACAGGCATGACCAAAATAATGCTTAATGATCACAACCATAAGCGCTATGTTTGAAGTGGCGTCTATTAGGCCTAGTGTGAACAGAATACCATCCCCACTGTGAAGCATGGTGGTGGCTCACTCATGTGTTGGGGGGTGTGTGAGCTGTAAAGGCACAGGGAATCTTGGGAATATTGTCAGAATTCTTTTAAATAAAATGTGCATTCTTCTGCACAAAAGCTACTTATGGGATGCTCTTGGACTTTTCAGCACAACAGTGACCCTAAGCACAAGGCCAAGTTGACCCTCCAGTGGTTACAGCAGAGAAAAGTGAAGGTTCTGGAGTGGCCATCACAGTCTGCTGACCTTAATGTCATCAAACCACTCTGGTGAGATCGCAAACATGCGGTTCAAGCAGACGCCTTATGGACTTTGCATGACCTGGAGGTATTTTGCCAAGACGAATGGGCAGCTATACCACCTGCAAGAACTCAAGCCTCATAGACAACTATTACAAAGGACTGCACGCTGTCATTGATGCTAAAGGGGGCAATACATAATATTAAGAACTAAGGGTATGCAGTAAGGAGTAAGTTAATTTATTTTCTTTGTTGCCATGTTTTGTTTTATGATTGTGCCTTTCTGTTGGACTCATTTGGTCTCACAAATTTGATGTGTTGTCTCAGATGACTTTTGTTTTGAAAATACCTCTTTCGAACGTGACCACGAACCTCTCTCCGATGGACCAGGTACACCAGCATGGCCAACAGATTCTGTCACGCAGGAGGAGGGGCAGCTGTGGTCTGAGGAGCGCTGTGAGGAGCTGTGGGACAAGGTGGAGGGGGTGAGGCACAAGCTGACCCGCATCCTCAACCCAGCTAAGCTGACCCCCTACTTGAGACAGTGCAAGGCCATCGATGAGCAGGATGAGGACGAGGTCCTCAACTCGACTCAGTACCCACTTCGCATCAGCAAGGCCGGTAAGATAGAGTGGGGGAGGGAGATTGCATGAGAAATAGAGAAACGGTAGACTGCTTGGAGTGAAATTCTGTGCGAACATAATTGAAAGGAGCTAACATTTCTGGAATGGATGCATTGATTGATTTAACATTTGAACAAACCATACATCGCAATGTCTACTTTCTCCAATTTGCGAAAACAGTCACTTAAAGAACAGTTCTTTTGCAAATTTTGTTAACAGAATAACGTCCCTCTTCTAAACATAGAGACAAAGGGAGGAAGAGGCGACCATGTGTCATGCACACGGTGCAGTGTCTCCGTCTCCAGGATGTATTTTCTACTTAATCTGGTGACCTCTAAAACATAACCGTTTTATAGGCCGTTTGATTGACATCCTGCATGGGCGGGGCCAGCGTGGTCTGCAGGCCTTTATGGAGTCCTTGGAGTTCTACCACCCAGAGCAGTACACCCAGCTCACTGGACAACAGCCCACCCATCGCTGTTCCATCATCCTGGGTAAGGCTGTGCCCCCATATGTCCCATTCTCTATGAGGAGTGTTCAACCCTGTCTCACGGTGCCCCTTGCCCTCCCTGCCTTGCTGTCTCCCCCTAGATGAAGAGGGCCCAGAGGGTCTGACTCAGTTCCTGCTCTTGGAGGTGCGCAAGCTGAGGGAGCAGCTGCGCGGAAGCCGTCTGTGTGAGCGCCGTATGTCCCAGCGTTGCCGCGTGGCCGAGGACGAGCGCAACCGCGCAGAGCGCAAGACGCAAGACCTGGAAAATGACCGGCTGCAGATGGAGAGGTAGATTACACAGAGCCAATCACACAGGGCCAATCACACAGGGCCAATCACACAGGGCCAATCACATAGGGCCAATCAGACAGGGACAATCACTCAGGGACAATCAGACAGGGACAATCACACAGGGACAATCAGACAGGGACAATCACACAGGGCCATGCACACAAGGCTCACAACACAGAGTTCACAGCACAGAGACATACGAACCTGTGAGACACGCTAACAAACAGAACGTGAGCAGAGCTGTGGTGTTGCAGTTGCACTCCCTGGCGCTAACGCCGCCCTTTCCAATCCCACATCTTTCATGTGAAATGTTTTGAGCCCCGGCTGAATGTGTCTACCGCAGGCTGCGTCAGGACTGGGAGGCCAGCAGCAGGGAGCTGGCCTGGCTGAAGGACAGGCATCTGGAGCAGGCTGGGAAGTACTCCCGTGCTCTGGAGGATCAGGCCAAGGCCTCAGCACGAGAGAGAGAGCTGCTGGGACAGGTATAGAGAGAAGAGGGCCCAACAAAAGACATTCATTTATTGGACAGGCGTTACCAGTGTTTTATAAGCGGCTGTTAGGACATCACATTATAGCGTGTTTTTCCACTGGTTGGATTCCCTTTCACATTCATACCTAACCTTTCTTTACAGTTGGAGCAGCTGAAGACCAGACTGATGGAGCAGGATGAACAGATCGAGAGCAGCCCTGTCTCTACAGTTCCTGTCAACAGTAATAGTTTGGTCCCCCACTGCATCAACAGTAGTCCTGCTGTTCCCAGGGAAAGGGAAAAACCACTGCAGCAGATTAACTTTAAGGGGTCAGATAACATTAAAACTCAGGTATGATTCGCCCCTCAGAATTAACTTCACTCACCCTCTGAGGACATAATGTTCTCCCGCTCGGACTGTGATGCTTTAACTCTTGTGCTGCTGTGTTTTTACCTCAGGCTCTTCTGGACATCATGCAGCAGGACCGCAAAGAGGCGACAGAGCAGAGACACGAGCTGTGTGGTACTATTGCCAGACTACAGGGGGAGCTAGAGAACTCTGAGGCATTTAGGGAAAAGGTGAGAGAGAACAAAAAGAGCCCATTCATACCATTCTAATCAATCTCAATTTGGGAATCACTTTCAAACCTTTCAGACTGTAAAGCACACAACGGTATGTAATGACACAGTTGACCTAGACGTCCTGTACCATAAAAACTCAGGGACAGTTTCATAGACAAGATTATACCGAGTCCCAGATTCCCTAAAAATCTAGCTCAATGGATTTTTTTGTCCAGGACTAGGCTTTATCTGTGGTGGGGAAACTGGCCCAGAATGTTTGGAAAGGGATTAAATGCGATGATCGAACAGTTGCTATGGTCGGGACTCAAGTACGTGCTTCTTGTGTTATTGTGTTTGATAGTCTGTTGTATTGTGTAGCTGGAGTCTCAGGTGAAACAACTGCAGCTAAAGTTTAGGACTATACAGCTGGACTGCGAGACGGAACAGAAGAGAAGCATTTCCTACTTCAACCAGATTATGGAGCTGGAGAAAGAGAGGGACCAGGTCAGTAGGAAAATGGGTTAGAGCACTTGAAATGATATATGATTATTAAACTGGAGGTGTAAAAATAAATCTTTTGCAGTTGTTTGGACTTTAAAGCATATCCATAAAGCAATTTTTAGGATTTTTCTATTAAATTTTGCTGGATTATAAAAAGTATTTATCTGTACAAATGACTCATCACTAATTAGAACCTGATTTTCTAGTCTAGTCATGCTGGTCTTTTAATTACAGTTGGGGCCAAAACAATTGTCTCTAAAACTAGGCAGAAAACTATGTTGTGACATTGAAACAGAAGGCAAGACGGGCGCACGGAGAATACATTTAATAACCCTAAGAAGTAACAAAACAGAAAAATGCTAGAAAAAAGGAATAGAATCCCAACAATGACATCCAGATACTCTAGGGAAGAAGGAACTTAAATAGGGACAGTAATGGCAAGTGAGGGCAATAACATCAAACAGGTGTCCATCCTCCCAATGAGGGTGAAAGGGCTTTGGGTTCCACTCAGTGCTTTGTAAGCTGACACTAAGTAGCTTCCATAGCACTCTCAGTAACTTAATTCAAAATAAATAAAATCGGTAAAACATGAGTAAAACAAACATAAAACGAACACAATTGGGTCTAGCGAAGGGTAGCTAAGCAAAGTAGTGTTAACGATTTGCAACTGACAGGCTGAGGCTTGGGGTTATTCTTTCGCTTGAAGACACATGCTGAAAGATACAAATCTTTTAGCATTATGCTCCAAAAAGTTACCCCATCACTGAAACTCACTGAATCTTATGTTTGATCTTCTTGCGGATAAGAAGTTAAATTTTTTAAGGCTTAATTTAGTTTTCTGTAAACATAGATGGCATGCTTTATGACATTAGAGGTTTTTGGTAAATTACATAATCTCAATGTTTACAGAAGACAAAATTAAACCTTCAAAAATCTGTCACAGGAGATTGTTCCAGAAGGATTATTGTGTTTCGTCATATTGTAGTCAGTCTTTCTTGTTTCTCACGTGTTCTAACCCCTTTCACTAAAGATTTTTTTTGCCAGTTGCAAATAGATCCTTGTGTATCAACGTCGGCTTGAATCTGTGTGACATGTGATCAAGGATCCAACGAAAATGCAGTCTTGCAGCTGAATGTAGTGCCTACCTGTGTTGTACATCCTATAAAGGCTGAATGTAGTTGCCTAGCCCTGCTGTATATCCTGCAGGCACTGCGCAGTCGAGACAGCCTGCAACTAGAATATACAGACTGTCTACTGGACAAGAACCGACTGCGTAAACGCATCGCAGAACTGCAGGCCAACATGGAGCAGCAGCAGAGGGAACTGGAGAAAGAGAGGGACAGGAGCAGAGAGCAGAGTTCCTCCTGGGTGCACTATGTGAGTCATTGCTATGTAAAGATGCAGTCTAGGACTTTTCAAAATGACAAAACATTTGTTTTAATTCTCCCATCCATTTGGGCTGGATGTGAAATACATTGCTTAAATGTGACTAATCTATGAGTAAAATCACTGTCAAACCAGTTTTGACAGCCCGTTGTTTTGACGAGATACAGCACGTATTGGCACATGCACTATATGAGATAGTGTAAGACACAATTTCCAGTGAGACGTATAGGCTAAACAGCCCTAAACTTGCAACAAGTAGCCAACCATTCCAGAATGTATCTTCAATATACACATACACACTTTGATTATAAATGCATAACAGACACACAGTTTCCAGAAATAATTCTGATTTTTAGCCTGCTAGTGTACAGCTTTTATTGAATTGTCTGTGTGCCTCTTCTAGTCTCAACTGTCTCTGTGCTGTGAGGACCAGTGCTACGGACCCTGTTGCTCCCTGTCCCTCAGCCCGCAGCCCAACGGCCTTCAGCAGCTGCTTCGCAAGGTCAGAGTTTATCTTCTCCGTGTCATTTTGGCAGCAGCTATATTTTTTAAATATTATACCGGAATTACCAGCATCAATTTTAATAACACACTGTAACCATCAACACCAGTCTTAACACCATACTGTAAACATCAACACCAGTCTTAACACCATACTGTAAACATTAACACCAGTCTTAACACCATACTGTAAACATCAACACCAGTCTTAACACCATACTGTAAACATCAACACCAGTCTTAACACCATATTGTAAACATCAACACCAGCCTTAACACCATACTGTAAACATCAACACCAGTCTTAACACCAAATTGTAAACATCAACACCAGCCTTAACACCATACTGTAAACATCAACACCAGTCTTAACACCATACTGTAAACATCAACATCAGTCTTATCAGGCTAGGTGGTCCTAAGGTGTTGTCCAAGCACTGAGATCCTCCAAAGATTCAACAGGACACTAGAGAAATTGGAGGGTGTATTCCACAGATACAAAAGGATATCTCTGCAGGGAATTCAGACTGACCGTAGTTCCTCAGGACATAAACCAGGACAGTTCAAAGACAAATGACTGAGGTCAGGGATCAGGAGACGCTGCCACGATGCTACCATGGGAAAATTCACCAAAATACATTTAAATATTGATCGAAAAGCCATGCTTAAATGCCATCATAACCCAAGTAAATTGTCTTTGGGTGTAACTGTTTGCCTGGTATTTTAATAGTACTTAGTAATTGAGTTGTAAGTAATTTTGATTGACATGGTTTTTCACGTTCTACTGTAGAACAGTGCAGAGAACAAAGTTTCTTGAAAAATGTTAAGCAACTCCTTCTGTGCTACACTAAGCAAACTGAATGCTTGTGTCAGCAGCATGTTGATACCTGTAGCCAGGATTCCTGTCAATTAACAAAGCTGTTTTCCTTTCTTTTCCACAGTCTCCCCCTGTAGGTCAAACTAATCAACACTTAGAAGGTGAGTCTACTTTTCAGAAGCGACTGAAATATTGTGGTTTTGCAGACAATAGCATTTCTAAGGCCTTCCCTATTTTTGTATATATATATATATATATATATATTAAATGTTCTTCTTTGCTTAGGTTATTCTAATTCTGATATATTAACATGTATGTCAACTGCATTTAGAAATGGGTAAGACCTGTATTGACACTTTCAATGAGAGACTACCTTCTTTTGTTTTCAGGTTCTCTCTCAAACTCTGAGGATGATCTCATGACACCAGTGAGTAGATTTACACTCAAAAACACCTTGTGACGTGAAGGTTATCTGTGTATATCAAATCAAAGTATACATTCTGAGGTGTGCAGGAAAGGTTTTGCATCCTTGATCTTGAAACCATTTAGTGATCCTTTTAGATGACCTTGTAAGGTCCTTTCCTTCAGGAATTCAAGAGTGCAGAGTGTTACAAAAACTCTGTCTGCAAAAACATGAGACTACAGAGAGAATAAGACGGTGTTCTTAAGCAATGTTTGTCTTGTGTTTGAGCGTCTTGTTATCAGTATCTAGTTTTGTCTGTACACTGGATTCTTTCTTTTTCTGTATGTTTTTAATTATTGAATCAAAACTTCATGTGTAAACATGTATATGCAGGGCCTGGCTGTAAAGGAGACCTTGGTCTCAGTCTGTGTTCCATTTTGAAATAATGGTTTAACAATAGTCAAACAATGAAAAGTATTGCAAATGATTGCAAGAAGCTAAGCTATGAATAATCAATAATTGTGTCAATGCGTTTCTATCCGCACACATTTGCTTAGAGAAAATAAGCACTTATTTAAATTTCTGATTTCTGAACTTCCGGTTTCATGCATCAAAGTACAGCCAGCATTAAACAGGTGGATTGCAGGTAGAACATTGAAGACTAAGGTTCAAAGGCGTTTGCACAGCAATAACATTCCGGCTTTTCATCGTTTTTATCATAAATTGCCTTAAGATGTGTCTCACATAGCCTATAGAGGTCCAACTGAAGAGCAGCTTCATGTGAACAACTCCTTTCTGTGTTCATGTGTCCAGACTGTAGACAATGAGAAGGAAGTCAACAGACTCTCCATCTTCCCATTCCCTCCCTGTCAGAATTCCATCCATCGAAGGGTCACCATGGAGTAAGTGACATCACAGGAAGCAAACACTTCATTAGCCTAGACATTCTCTTAACTGTTTATAATGTACATGTATTTCACATAGATAAGTGACGAAGGAAACTCCTCTTGTTATCTCATCTGTATACAGATTTGACCAGGACTCATGGGGCAGTGATGAGAACCTCACAGGTTTGGTTCAGCTAACGTAATCTACTCACTTGTCTACATGTGGCTATAGATTGGATGTGTCGCTATGTCTTATGTTGTGTGCTGTGTTTCAGGAGTCCAAAATGAGCTCTCCCTGTCAGACTCGTGTAGCTCCCTACATTCTCACCTCTTCCCCCCTGACCTCATCAACCTGCCGCCGGTCCCACCCCGCAAACCCAACAGCAGCCTGCGGTAAGTGTCCATCTCTCTGCTGTGCACATCAGGGGAGACACATTTAACATTTAGTGTTGTACATGTGAAAACTGTTTTTGTTAAGAGATATATTCAGGGTGGTAGATTGTTATTTATTGGGATAGAGGTGCTGGTCAAACTCATGGTAGCAATACAAAAATGCACCACCCTAAAAAATAAAGAGATATTTTTTTTTTTTCCCAAAAAATAACAAAGGAAGGTTTTGAGGGAGGAACAGAAGGGTTCAAATTAAGAGACCACTGCAAATTGACCTTCTGTTTCTCACTCAAAATGTACCTTTTCAACTTAAGTGGAAAGGAAATGGTGTAGTGGTCTCTGTTTTTCCAGCTGTATTTTCAACTTGACCGTACCACTTAAAAAGTTATGGCAACATAAGAAATTTAAATTGTTGTATTTATCAGTGATTACATTTATTTAATGCAGTGGTCTTCACATTTTTTAGACAATGTATTAATAAATATCACACATTCAGTGATTTCCGCATTGTTATAAAGGACCAGAAAAGTTATATTTTTATTAGGGCTACCGCAATACATATGGGTCTCGTTCTGCACCGTCATTCCTCTCCTTCCGGATGTCTATCTTCTTATCGTCTATGATAATTATTAGAACAAAACCTCTGAATTTACTTCATTTGTGTGTGTTCAAAGCAGCATGGAATGTATAAATATGTTATTTAATATGCTACAATTTCTGAACAATTATTTCTGAATATAATCAATAACTTAATAATAATGTTCGAATAAATTAAGTAATTAAGAAATATTTTAAGTTACCCTAACAACTCGCAGGTATGGATTCAAGGGTACAGCGCTATATTTATTAAAGGCACTTGTACAGCAGGACAATCCAGGAGAATAGTCAGGGCGGAACCAAGCAGGATTCAGAACCGGACCGATCTCAAGAGGTCTATGGTGCAAAAGTAAACAATAGATGTAGTGTAGAATGAGGTCAAACAGAAGTCGAACAGAGGTCGATAACAGGAAATCTAATGAGCCAGAGGACAGTCAAAGGGCACACTAAAGTCGTAGTCAGTGAAGATGAACAAAACTATTCGATACACGGAAAGACACTAGCCAGTAATCACTCTAAACTAGGACTGACACAACTACCACGCAATTACTCAAAAACGAAACTGTACAGAGCGCAACTAAATAGTGGAGCAAATGACAAACAGTTGAGTGAGCAGGTGACTCGAATTCCAGTGATTGTGATTTGATGTGTGTTCAAAGGACTGGTGAGGTGTTCGAGGGACCGAGTTGCATTTGCTACGTTGGTGGCATGTGCGTGAGCTGGCATAGGGACGTTACAAAGTCAAGGACTTTTAATACCAAATCTTCAACAGCACGCATGGAGGGTACATCAGTCCTCACACCAAAATTCAGATTATGATATAATATGTTCGGTTGCACAATGTTGATGATGGAAATGCCAAGAATAGAGCAGACACAATTTCTATTCTTCTTGTGGGAGAGGCATGTTTTTACTACATGCACTAAAATATTTCACCCAATTTCTTTTTTAAATTGGCCACGGAATACAGCTCAGAATCTTATAATATCGCTCTATTATAGGAAGTACAAAAACAAAAATGTGAGAAGGATAGAATAAATTAAATTATAAAACCTGCTAACACAATTTTAAACCATTACCAAACTGCCCTCCCTAGCGCAACATTTTTCCAACTCCCTCTAGCATTTTTAACAGTCCCCTAGACAAAAAAAATATCTGTTCCTTATGAGTATACTGATGACCTAGGACCTTTTCTCCCACCATTTCCTCCTCCAGGTTAGAACCCCTTCCTTCCTTATCTAGTCCACCTACTAAACCCAAAAAATCAAGAGGCAGCTTGGCAGATGACATCACCATCGTTGGGGGTAACCGCACAGGCATCTTTGTTAGCAGTGTGAGAGCTGGTTCTCCTGCTGAGCAGTCTGGTCTGAAGGAGGGCAGTGAGTTACTGGAGGTGAGAAACCAAGGCACGCAGCTGTACTGGCAGACAGAAAACAGGCGTGTATTTTAGTTAGGTTATTGCTCAAGGTAAATAGATGTGGGTGTGAAAGGGTTGCATTATTAGCATAGCAGACAAATGCGTTGGTCTTCCCTTTCCAGCTGGAGAAGGTCATGTTTGGTGGAGGCAGTGTGCTGCTAAACCAGTGCACTGGAGAGGTAGCCCACTTCTCTCTGCAGTGGTGGACAGAGCCCTCTGCCCTCAAACACCGCACCAACACAGAGGGTGAGGCCCCAATTCTCAAACCTTAATACCACTTCTACTTGTAAATAGTATATACATCTGATACCCAGAAAGAATAAAAGTTGTTTTCTGTTACTGATGATTTTTTTCCAGTAGTGTAATATACTACTGTAATGCATGGCCTTTTATACAGGTACAGTATCAGACTGTTTATTGAACTGTGATAAAAATGTGTGTGTAACTAAACCGCTCACCCCTCTTCCTGTCCTCAGACTACCTTAAGTTGTGTGCCCAGCGATCCTCTCATAGCTTTTGTGGAGCCGATTCCTTCTACGTACGCGTCAACATGGACCTGGACCTCCATAGCGATCTGCCTTGTCTGGGCGTTCGGTGTGATGACATTGTGCATGTCACTGACACCCGCTACAACGAGAAGTACCAGTGGCACTGCACTCTTGTGAACCCCAATACAGCCAATCCCTTGCAGCAGGGTGCCATGCCTAACTACAACAGGTAAGGGTGAGGTACTGTGTACAGTAGCACCTACTTTTTGGTATTGCCCAGATGAAACAGTTGTGTAAAAAAATGTTTTACTGTGAGTTCACCAGGTGTGCATGCCGTGAAAGCATTGTTATTTACCGCAATGAGCAAAGGGCCGACTGTCTTGCTCAGGGAGAGAATGACAGCGTTTTTAACCTTGTCAGCTTGTGGATTAGAACCAGAGACCTTTCATTTCCTGGCCCAGGGAGTGAAAGGTCTCTGGAGGATTACATTTCCATCAGTCTAAATGTCTAACATTTCTTTAAACTCCCTAAAGTGCCTGCTTTATGATATGTGGGTGTCATGCCACTCAGACTGATGAACGTATAACGATTCATTATTATTACTGTGTTATCATCATCATTGTTATTCTAATTGAGGGGTGACAGGTAGCCTAACGTTTAGAGCTTTGGACTAGTAACAGCAGCATCACTGGTTTCAATCCCTGAGGTAACAAGGGAAAACCAACCTCTAGATGTGTCTTGAGCAAGGACCTTGAGCAAGTTGTCTGTAAGTTGCAGTGAGTCTGCTCAATACCAGCTGTAATAATTTTTCTTAGGAGGACGGCACTCATAAACTGCACAGGACAGATCCAGTTTTTTTACAATGCTGAATGTTTAGCCCCTAAGTCTTTCTCTGTCTAAATCAGAGCCCAGCAGCTGTTGTTGGTGAGGTTACGTACCATAGCCCTGGAGCAGAAAGAATTCAAGAAGAAAGTATGTTCCCTTTCATCCTTCCTGAGTGGGAATCTTTGGTCCTGTAATCTTGGGCTTAACCACATTCTCTGTTCCATCACTGCTCACTGTAGTCGTCCAAGAAGGGATCTGACCGTGTGCGATTGGTCAAGGCTGTGTCCCCCAGTTGTCGTGAGATTGGATCCATACCACAGGTCCTTTACACACTCAGCAATCGTAAGCTTCTCCCATATTACTTCAGATTCATTTCTGTCCCTTGAGATGCTGTGTGTGGGTGTGTGTGTGTGAGATTCAGTGTGTGTGTCTTTGTTCAGGTTATGAGGAGCACCTAGTGCCTTACAGTATGGTCCAGCCAATACAGGTGAAGACCAAACGGCCTGTCATCTTCTCTCCCTCCCTGCTGTCGCGCGGCCTCATAGAGAGGCTGCTTCAGCCAGCCGAGTCCGGGCTGGACTTCAACACCTGCCAGCCAGGTGTGCATGCCCACACAAACACACACGCGGTTGGCACAGTGTCACCGCGCGGCATATTAGAAGCAAGCTGTGTTTAAAACATCCAAAATGATACTGTAGGCTGTGCTTGTTAAGCCCTTCTCGTGGACTGATTCACAGAGCCAATCCAGGCCACAGAAAGAAACGATAGTGATATTTTCCTGCTAGATTCTTCCAACCCCGAACAGCTTCTTGGGATTAGACTGGAGTCTATTCAGGAGGTAATAAGCCAGGTATGTAGTATATCTTGTTACGCTCACACACACACACACGCACACACACACACCCACACGCACCCACACAAACACATACTTACACACTTACCTTTTGGTGTCCTTTCTCTTAGGACAAGCACTGTCTGTTGGAACTGGGCCTGGGCAGTGTGGAGGGTCTTCTAAGGCAGGGAGTCTACCCTATCATCATTCACATACGACCCAAGAACAAAAAACACAAGCTGAAGTAGGTGCTTGTCTGTATTTGTCTGTGTGACTACAACACGTTTTTTCCTCGTGTGTCATTCTTTTTTTTTTAGAATGTTCCCTATTCCAATTCAGAAGCAACAGTTACAAAGACCCTCTGTTGCCCCATTGACAGGAAATTGCTGACAGGCCGAGGGGAGGACAGTGTGATGGAGGACGTGTGTCAGGCCGAAGAGCTGCAACTGGAGTCTCTGCCCCTGCTTTACCACACTCTGGAACGCAGCAAATGGAGCTGCTCTGAGGAGCTCCTAATCGCCATACGCAACGTTATCCATAGCCAGCAAAGGGCAATGCTCTGGGTTGAGTTTGACAGGCTCAAAAGATCTCCACAATTACTGCCCATTTAGAATATTTTTTTACGATTTTTAAACAAATTTCAGACACTTCTTTAGATATCAAGGTGCACCAATGTGAAGTATCATCCATAAGATGAATTTAGCCCTGTTTATTTGTTAGACTTAGTAGCCGCGTGTCTCTGTTTATATTTCTTGTCTACATATGGTAAATGTTAGCATTAAACAACAAATTTTATCTAACCGTTTCTTTGTATACTTAAATAATTCATAATACATTACTCAATTAATTAATTAAGTAATTGGGATTTGCCTACATTTAATTGCTTTGTTCACTTATTATGGTAAAATAGCTATTTTATCTAAAAACATAAAGCAGGGACATATGACGGCATAAGGTAAGAAATGTTTTTGGCATTTATGAGATGTATGACAACACAGATGCATCACATCAAAGAGAGAAGCAGTCTGTGCAAACCACTACATGACAGAAATACTGTACAAGTGACGTTAATGAGAACAATGAAATAGATTTATCAAGAGGCTTGCATAAGGTGGAAACTCCCCTAATCCACCACCCATGTGTAGCACCCACCAGGTTTATGACAGGTTTTCTCTAGAACATTCACTACACAGCAGCTATGAGGTGAGCAGGGGAGGAGTCACATGTACCGACTAGGAAGGAGTGAGGATTTTTATGCATCCAGAATGGGAATTGGGCCAGTTTGAGAATGTATGGGTTAACCACCCTGCTTTTCTGATAAGTGTTAAGGAGACTTTGGTTATCACAGTTAGTCAGGGCAGCCATTAAACATTCCATCTGAAATACATCACTCATCCTAGGGCAATGGGAATCCATGTTTAGACCAAAGTCTAAAGTGTGCCTCCTTGTGGACGTCGAAAACAACTTCTAGCAACATATTGCGAACCATCTAGGGACTGACCCAGACTAACTCTGATTACTAACTTCTAGGGACTGACACGGACTAACCCTAATTAGTAACTTCTAGGGACTGACCAGGACTAACCCTGATTAGTAACTTCTAGGGACTGACCAGGACTCACCCTGATTAGTAACTTCTAGGGACTGACCAGGACTAACCCTGATTAGTAACTTCTAGAGTTTGCCACTAGTGGGTGCTATGCTGCTGGGAATAAATACCCACAAGCAGTCAGAAGAGGCAGGGATTTTAAAGTCAGTTGTCTAGTAGAGGTATTATAAGAAAGAGAATGTGTTCATTAGGTATTTCTTCTTTCAGGAGCTGAATATACAACAAACACGAGAGAGGTGTAGATTAAAGCATTTTGCATTGTATTTGTATTGCAAAAGATCTGTCTTCACTGAGTGGTTGCAGATGAAGTTCTGTTTCCCCCATCTTAGTTATGGTATATAAACTACCTAGTATTGTTGGGACCTATGGAAACACCTAGAGAGGAGTCAGACTCTGAGAGGTGGCATGTTCTGGCTGTGCTGGGTGAAGATTATAAGAGTAGATTACCGTTTTGGGTCAAATGTCAAAAATGTTGCATGTTCAGGTGACCAGCAGGTCAACTACAGATGGTCTGTGTCCAGAGTCTTGGGGGAGAAATCAGTTCAGCTGCACAAGCAGTTGGACAAGGACAGAGATGCCCGGGTGGGATGCGGGCAGTGACAGAAGAATCATCGGGTAGAAGCCAGACCGGCCAACACATCAAGGTGGACTCTGGACAAGGATTACATTTGTTCCAAAGTTAAATTTGTTCCCCAATGCTTTTCAAGTAAGATATAAAGATGGTTGCCTTTGTTATATAAAAATGAGATTGAATAACTCAATTTGGTGAAGCAGATGAGCTATTGTTGCAGTAAGCACAGTGTCTTCTAACATAGCCATTCTGGGTGGCCTCCCCAATTAGTGCCCTTCCTTGCCCTGATGAAATGTTTTTGAGGAGGGGCTTTTCTATAGAGAGTCACAGTACCTGGGGATATTCAATGACTTGGAAATGTTCTTATATCTTACCCCCGATTGGTGCTTTTGAAGGACCTTATTTCATATTTGCTTTGAATTTTATTTCATTTTCATCTTCATGATGCAATTTTTGTTGGAAATTGTACAACTCGAATGTGGAAATCTCCCAGAGATGGCATATTTAACATGAAATTATGTGAAACATCTTAATTGCACAGTTGTACCTCATTCAACTAATTATGTGTCCAAAGACAACTGGTTGCACCCTCAGCTCATTTAGGTCTGAGCAAATCAATTACTTATGCAATCAATTATTCTCTGTTTTACGTTTGTAATGATTTAGAACCATTTGCAGATTTCATTATTCTTTGACAATATGGACTGTTTTGTGTTGATCAGTGGCAAAAAAATGTAATCCATTCTGATTTTATGTTGTAACCCAAAATGTGGAAATTTACAATTATGTGAGCCACTATAAGTATATGTCTGAATGACTTTGAAACAAAAAGTCATAGCCATGCTACATTGTAAACTATTCACTTTTATCAAGGCACTGATCTAAATGTGTTGCATTATGGGTATTAAAATATTATAACAGTTAATTGCAGGATGTTTTCAACTGTGTGATCAAAGATCATTAACTTTTGACTGCAGTCAGCTGTATATATCTCCAATTGCAGAATTAGGAACCATACCATTATGTGAGACAATCTTAGTTTTATTCTGTACTTTTTTCTAAGGGACCAAGAGGGGATTTATTCATTCCCGGACAACTTGTTTCTCAGTAATTCTATAGACTTTTAAGGACACACATTTATGCAAGTTTTCTTTCCAAATTACAAAGTTCTCAATTACTGAATGATTTTAATGGATTCAGTCCACAAATGCCATTGAACACTAGAATGCTGAGCTTGCTTTATGCAGGGTTGCATTGTGTACTCCTTTGAAAAAAAGTTACTCACATTTGGCTAAGTCATCAATATTGTCCAAATAGATACATTTAAGTCAGTGATGTTGGATTGATGAAGACTAAAGCTTAGCCAAAACTTTGACAATAAGCACAAATGTCATATATTCACACAAGTAATTATGCTTTTGGCTTGAAACATGTTAAGTTAACCTTGTCCCCTGGCCAGAGGGGATTTGACAATTGTTTTCAGTAGCTGTAAAGCACTCTGGCTAATAATTTACCCACCCCAAAACAAATATTTGTGAAAAATTCCCAGAAACCACAATTTTCATTTTGAATAGATTTTTTTAAAGTGGTTTCGCTGAGGCAGAAATTTGAAATGAGAACGCTTGCCGTTAATACTACCCTTCCACTTGGTAAATGGCTTCAACTTTGGGAGAGAATACGCCCCCTGCTGCAGAAAGTAGATATAAATCCTGTCAAAGATATATATAACTGAAGCCAGATATTCAACAGCCAGTCGTTACCAAAGCGATGTTATTGAAACCGAGTAGATA
>JACXGJ010002322.1:0-67279 GCA_016801105.1 Esox niger | reverse complement strand
AACCAAAATAAACCACACCACTGTGGTAAAACACTCAACATAAATAGGTTCCCCAATTGGAGGCAATAACGAACACCTGCCTCCAATTGGGGAAACCAAAGCACATAGAGGTGGCTAGAGCCACCTCTTTTGGCCATGTCCTGACTATGACCCCAGCCAGCGCAAAGATGGCTAGGGGCATAGCCAGGACATGACAATTACACCTTTATAAACGTACTGACTTCATTTTAATTAGGCTAATTAAAACACTAACTAAAACATACACAATCCAACATGTAACGTGTAAAAACAATACAATTCATTTAAAGTATATATATATGTGAAATGCTCCAAATAATTGAATGGCAAAATTACTTGTTTAGGACTTTTTTTATCCAGTTGAAATATGTGACAGAAACATTTAAAAATTCAGTACATTTGTATGAGATTACATGATTTGACAGTTTATTTTCTGGGTACGGGATGAACTTCTTCTGTTACATGCCTGTTCAACAATCGTCCAATCACTCCAAAGCCCGTTTCAGTCATTGCCAGTTAAAACAACCTGCATGATTTGTATTCAAAGACTCACTCTTCCTCTCCTTGCTTTGGTTTTCTAATTATTGTTTGATTGCTCATTAGTCGTTGTATTCGCCGTGTTGCCATTCTGTAAACAAGACATTTGTGCATCTGGTCATGAAACCTTTTTTGGTTTGGTGATCTGAAAAGAACAATCACCTCATGGTAATTACCGAACCTATGCCAACATTCTTTCCTTTGGCGTAAAGCTCTATTAAGTGTATACAGAACAGCATGTTTAACTTGAACTCTACGTATGTATGCCAGTACTGCTCAAGTACAATACACAGGTAGAAAAAAAAGCATTACTTCATTACAGCTTTAACCCCAACCTCCCTACCAAGCCCTCATTTTCTAGCATTCTCTAGCATACACCCTGCTTCTCCTCTCTTACGAGTTATGATGTGAGGATGAAGGCTCTTTCCAAAGCAGTAATAACTGTATACCAAGATTTCGAGGGCCCCGCTCATGACAATCCCATTTTCTGTGTAATTTCATGGTTGTCTTCTTGAATGAAGATATTGGCTTCTCCGAGGCAGGAGGTCAGGAGTCTCTTGCTCTATTTCCGTATTGTTCTGTAGTATGTTTCCTTTCAGTTGATGAAAAGTAATTCATCATTTACACCCCTGAATTCTGCCAGTTTTTTTTCTTTTCTTCTTTTTGTAGCAACTTTTTTTCTTATTTAAAAAAATATCCCTGTGGTACCTTTGCAGTAGTGAAAGAGATAAATAGGTTCAATACAACACCAGGCCAGCGATCCTGATAGCAGGTTAGGCCTCCCAGGCGCCAGACTAGCCCTTTCTCATGATAGAGTTTGTCACCTCTACCTCTGGAAGTCAAATCCTGTCAACTCAGGCATCCTTCAGGATCCCCAAAGTGGCTTTGGCACCCATTGGGGCATGCGAGCTTAAAATTGATTTTCTTTTTTCTTTTTAAGAGATCTGCCAAGTTCCCTTAAGGGACGTCGTTGACAGCCAGCAGAACCTCGACCTATCACAAAGCAGCGCTCATGTAAAAGACACCTAGGGAACTTCCTCAGTAGTTCCAGAAGCCAGAGGGCCAAAAGGTTTCTGACATGTTGAGAGAGGGGTGCTGTTGCTAAGAGACCAGTTATTTTTCACCCATGTACTGAAACCCCTTTCCTCATGCTTGGCCTCTGGGCTACACTGGCACAGGGAAATTAATTGACTCAAGGGCCCCCCAAACTCACTTTTAATTGTGTTTCGTTTCATCACCAGCTTCCTGTTGGAGAAGTCCAAACATCTCGTTGTGGATGGATGTTTCTTCTTTATGCCTCCCTCACTCTCTCACATTTCTCTTCAGGAACATTGTTTCTTCATGTAATCAGATAGTACTCAGTGATAATATTTGGTTTCTTTAAAAAAAAATGTGCATGAGTGCGAAAGAAATGGAAGTTGCGGCAGTGACAAAAGAATAGAACGTGCGTGTGATGAAATTTAAGTACAACTGCTTCTGGCTGGGGACTGAACCTCAAGCAAATTTCACTCTACAGCCAACCAGTTGTCCTCAGTAGGTGTCTAGAGTCCAATCAGTAAACCTTTTAATAACACAGAAAAAAAGGGAGCCCTTGTGCGCGTTAAAGACAGATCCTGATCATCCTTGCTCATCAAGACACTGCCTTCACTGTGAATAACATTAGTGCACTCGTTCCCTAGAACTTCTAAGTAATTCCCAAGTACTTAAGAATATAATGAGCCAAGATGAGTATCATCAGTAAATTACACCTAGGTTCTCCAATAATCAGAATCCTGCTCCTTGACATTAGATAAAGGGATACGTTCTCATAGCTGGAGCTACAGTAGTATGGCTACATTTTCCAGGCACCTACTCTCCACATCCCCCTCAAACCCCTCAAGAAGTGATTTGAAGGGAGAGCCTAAAATTTAACAATTTTCTTTTCTGTCTTTCATTTGATGAAAATATGTTCATGCCCTCAGCAAACAGACAAACACACACACGCACGCGCGCGCGGGCCGCTGCTACATCGTGCACATCTTTGCCTCGGAGCCAGCTAAGCACCCAGGTGGCTCTGAGGAGCCTAGGAGGGCATCAGGAAGGGAATAGCCGGAGAAGTTGCTATGCGTGAAAAAATCATGTGTGCTTCTGCGCTGAAGAAATACATGCACAGATGGATCTGGTCGGTTGGGGGGTGGGGGGTTGGGGTCCGGTCGGGGGCGACAGTGAAAACACAATTAGATATCCTTCAGCAATATTCAAGATAGTTGGCAGATAGACGACATTCAGGTCTGGATTTTACAGATGTTACCATTTTAGTGCTGATAATCTTTGGCTACATATTATAATATAGTGTCGGTAAGATTATCTGGTAGGCTACTCAGTTGAAATATACATTTTGGTGTAATTGGGTTTCTGTGTTTGTTTCCTTTTTTATTTTCTTTCAAAGACAAGGTACTGTAAAACAGAGCCCATGGAAAGAATGTGGCCTGACGCAGTAGCTGGCTCGCTTGAGCCAGCCCGGTGTGACTGCAGCAGAGTCTCCAACCATATAACTACATATGTTCTCCCACCAGAGGCTTCCAATCCCACTGCACAGCTGTGGGATGCAGATTTCCTTTCGCGTGAAGCTGTGCTACCTGTTATGAGGGCCCAGGGAAGATGAGAGGCATCAGGTAAATGATTTTCTGCTGTGTGTGATATGATGGGTTGGGGTATTAGCAGAGAGCCAGGGCCAGAATGGCCTCCAAATCCTTATGCACACACACACACACACACACACACACACACACACACACACAGCTGCCTGGCCCTCTTTACTCTCCTGTGGAGTCTTTGACAGGGTATGATGCCCATTAGTCTCCTGCGCTAGGTTAGCCATCTCTGCATTACCGACTCATTTCATACATTAAGTGCTTTACCTTCAGGACTAGCCGACACTGTGAAAGCCGTTTGGGCTGTATCACCCTGCGACTCTCTCTCTCTCTGTCTGAAACACACTCGCTAGCTCCCTCCTCACCTCCGCCGCGCTAAAGTTTCCTTTTATCCGGACGGTTGACGAGAGATGGCGAAACAACTGGGACCTTGGTGGTTGAGCTCTGTAGTGAGATCTTGTGGAGTCGTATTTCAGGAGATTGGATTTTGAAGCTGGTGTATTTTGCAGGTACACTCTCCCTAATAGATTTCCCATTGGCGGAAGCCTGCCCTAACTGGGCTACAGAGTAAACCTCCATCACACCACACAGAATGCATATTATCAGCTAGCTACGTCAACCTCGTATCAGCGTCGCTCCAAAGGATTTTTGATATTCAAACGGACTTGTCGAGATATCATTATTCCGCCATATCGTTATAAACTCCAAACCGCCGTTGCCTTTCTGACTGTGTCACGGCAACGCCATAGAGAGTGCAACAGTGTTACCTCAGCGAACTTGCCTTAGTCGCCACACGCCGTCCCGCAATCATCGATTGGTCTGATATGTTTAATTGGGGTGGTCTACATTTCCACGCCCCTTCTGGGTCCACTCGCTATCATTTCATACTGTGGCGGAGCTATGGCTTTAGGCAGGAAAACAGGAAATGTGACCCCCCCAAAAAAAGGAGATAAAAAAATGTAATACTTCTACATTTTCCACAGTTCCTTTCATCATTATTCAAAAATTAGTTTTTAATGCAACGAGTAGCTCCAATCATGTTAAGGTCTGCATGATTCAGATAGTATCATAATTACAATTAGATTACATTACCGCAATCAGAGAAAGAGGATCGTTAAGAGAAATAATATAAATTGCTTTACTTTTACAAGTACTGAGCAAGCAAAAATGTGAATTAATCTCCATTTAAAAATCTTCTGCTTTTAGAGAACTGCAAAGCATGCTAGTTTCTTCCAGGCCATCAATACAAATTAAGAGGAGAAGTATGAATTTTCTGAGGGTCTTAACATTTAAGTGTTTTTTTTTTTTTACCAGTGGTCGCTTTTTTTCTCTTTTTTTACTCTAGCCTGACTTCCATTCTGTTTCAGAGAAGGCCTACTCTGCCCCTCTTGAAAGGGGGAAATAAAAAACGAGGACTGAGGGATTCTACTGCGTGTGTCAGAAGCGTGTGAGTGAATCTGTCATCCGTGTTAGCCATCTAAACGTCCTCTCCAGTGTCCTCCGCATTCAAAAGACTTTAAGCCTCACAATTGGAAGACTATTCCCTGGCTAGTGCACTGGTTTTGATCAATGCCTATAGTGCCCTGGTCAATATTAGTGCTCAAAACAGGGAATGCAGTAGGCTGTCGTTTGGGATGCACTCTAAGAGTTTCCAGAAAAACAAAATATCAACGGTTGAGTTGTCACAAACTCAGTGTGGATAATCCCAATCTGTGGTTGCATAAAAATAGCACCAACTCTTATCAAAGGATACATAAGACCATCAGTCAACTGCTTGATCAACGATTAGAGGAACAGCACTAAAGTAAATCCCTTATCCCACCAATGGTTTAAGTCTCCAGACTCTTTCAAATGCATGGCATGCTAGAGCCCTATGTCCTATATAGTATACAAGATTACATAAAGAAGAGAGCTCCGTTGTGGACACGCACAGAAGAAAAGTATACTTTCCATGAAAGTTGGCAATGCTTCTCAGCTTTATTTTGTATTATCTACACACAAATGACAGTGCCATCCCTTGTTTTGCTCTTTTGCGGTGGCTGTATTTACTTGGACTAAGAACATACAGAAAAAACAATTGGTTTCTGTACACACGGTGATGAGCAATTAATTATGGAGATGATTGGCCCGCTAATGCCTCATATCTGCATAACTTTATGCTGTTACAGTATACGTCTTTATATCAATTACCTTGTTCTACTTAATTCTCTCTTTCTACCATCTCCTTATTGGACCACAGTTTGAGATTAATGCCTGCTTCTAAATTACCACCCATGCTGCACATTTATCAGCTCATAGGGAAAAAAAAACCTTTGCATGCGTCCTTCCACTAAGTGCCAGAATATTCATGAAACAGAAAGAGTCATTTTGTCCAGGCCTCGTTGATGAAAATGGGATTTCTTGGGTTTTGCACAACTTTTTTTTATCATGAGTTCCCACTTAGCTACTTAGAGGACTCCTTTATCTGTTGTAGAAAAGAAAATCACTTAGCTTCCCTGTAAATGCTGAATAATATGCGGCTAAAATGGTACGCGCATTACTGTTATACAATGTGATTGTGTTGACTTTATTTGTACTCCGTGGTGCATAAGCTAATAATACAAAACCATTTAAGCCTTGACATTCAGTAATGACTATCAACAGTGCTCCTAAAACAAAACGACTTTCTAAATCCATCCAGCCAGAGAGAAGAAAATTATAAATACAAAACGTCAGTGGCTTTTGGTCCTTGTGCATGCGTGCTCGACACCATTCTTAATCAGCCATTAGGAGGGAGTGAAGATGTTCTGAGAATGCGCTCTGGCCTTTGTTCTGCGTCTGTCATGGCATTGACTTCCTCTGACACGACGCTACAATGCATGACGGATCAAAGTAATTAAAGTTCCAATAATTTACCTTCCACTGTTCCGTGTCAAGTCAGCTAGCTCGACCAACACGACCCAAGCTCCCTGGCCATTATTGATTTCCCACTCTCCAAGCATGGGGGGGGGCAGGCGGGGGAGTGGGAAGGCTATATCTTCATTTTAATAACTTTTGCCGCTGATATGATAAGACAGCCCAACATGCTCCTGTGATAATGACATGTGTGCAGCTATTAAAGAGGATAGCAAACCAAAATGACATACTTTAAATGACATACCTTAATTTAAGCATCATGAGAGGAGAGTCACTGGATAAATACAACATGAGTGCAGGTCGCAGTGTGTCGTCGTCCACACACAACTATTTAAATATTTTATATACGAGATTTTGCAAATGGGGTAAACAGTTGACGAGAATGTCTGTATCTTCTTGTCTTTCTCAGCATGCTCAGAGAGACCGAGCTTCGCCCACAAATACAGGAGATTTAAATATAATATGCCCAATGGTTTTGGAAACTTGGGGATGTTAAAAATCATTATCAGCTAAGAGGCAGGAACGCTTCAGTCAGGATGTCTGTGAGTGGGGTTGACGACGCAATGCTTCTTTGAAGCGAGAGATTCCACGTGTGTCTTGGCTGAGTAGAGGCCTATACTCAAGGCCTAGACAGAAGCACTCTACTCTCCCTGTAGGTTGTTCTGTAGCAGCTCCACAGCAGTCATAACAGTACAGATATGACAATGTGTCATTGTCATCTGGGTTTTCGGCAGGTTTCCGTTGTAAGCCATCAAAAGGAGCTCCCCTCTCCTCTCCTCCCCTGATGAAAGTTAAATGGTGAAGTATTCCTGTTCTCTCGTGTGATTAGTGTGTCACACATTTAAAATGCCACATTAAGTAATCCCATCCTTCAGGCTTTACTTTACATCCTCCACAGGTATTAACTTAGAGAATAATCCTAAGCTATTTGGAAAGTAGATGGGATACATATAAAGATCTGGCACTTCATGTTTGAAATTCGATCCGCCTGGTAGGTGAGATATTCAACTGCCGAAGAAGACTTACAGAGTAAAGACAGCAGAATAGTGAAGCAGCAAGCTCTGAGTTCTTATTGCTTCACAGCCCACTTTCTGTCTGATATACGTATCATCGCAACACATGCTTTCTTTGAACCATAACTCTGTTTAAAAAAAGATATATCTTTAAGATGAAATTGAAGCAGAAAAGTTGAAATAGTAAAATACCAAAAAGTGCTTGTCAAATTCATGAAATATTAAAATGTCCATGTAATCATTACAAACTAAGCTAAATCATCACATCATCACATAATCAGTGCACTGTGTGTGACACAATGTGTTTTGCGTCAAGCACTGTGAGGCGCTGAGGCAACAACATTGTTTTGTTGTTGAAGAGGAGGTCAAAGCCCCGTGGCTCTTCATTCGCTAATTACCATCATATGAATGTGTCGTGTTAGTCATTATTTTTGGTCACATGGGTTGCTTGTGATCCTGTCTAGACAAATATATCCTGTTCAATGCCTAGGTTTGTATTTTGGATGGAGTATGATAAAAATAATTGTATATGGGCTAAAGACAGCAGCAACAGTTGATATTGACTGGCTGGATAGTCATTATGTTTTTTGGGGTATTAAAGTAACATTTCAGTGAAAATATTTTTCGCAATTTCCAATTCTGCGATATGGCTTTGCTTCTCACATCAACTCTAATGTTTGAGAGGCGCTCTCCGATGCACATTTTGCCAAGCCTTTTTGCTTCTTATCAGACTGCTCATTCATCCAGGATGTTTTGTGCTGGCACACATACTCTGAAGGTGAAAACATTACCCGGCCAGTGACCTCAAGATCGCAGGTGCTCCAACTACCACAAGGGGTCACTAAAACATGTCAAGACTAGGCCCTATGAACTTTGCTTAATGACAAACCCGCACCGCCACCTCAGGCAGGACTGAACCGATCTTGAACAGCCTTCTGCTGGATCCCTGGGCACAGTAGGTATGCCGCAACCAGGTTTTAAACTTGAGGCCACAAAAGCACAGCTGTGCTGCATGGCAGTGACACAAACAACTCTATCACAAAGACCACTTTAAAATGTCAATAAGTCTTATTCATAATTGAGTTGTTAGAACTGCGGAAACACTGAAAAAGGTGGGTAGACTGTGTTTCCTTGCATTTAACCCTTGATACACTTCTAATTACTCTCCCTCTTTCTTCCAAGCAAATAGTGTTGTTTTTCTTTTTTCGGAAGCTGTACAAAGAGGAGGTTGCAGATGAGACATCATTCTCTGAAAACAAATACCCATTTGTGTTTGTTGCATCACTGAACATTGTCTATCCACCATTGGCCTGTAATATTGTAACCTGGGGCACCAAAAGACCACAAAGGAAAGGGGAATTATTGGCACATGCTACCAATGTTTTTGAAATTTTCTGTCGCTGATTTTGAATCCATAATGTATAGGGGATTGTTTAAGGAAGAATAAAAGAGTGTAAATAATTTACAACACAATACAGAATATTCAAATGGCCCTGAAGAAAAAAGTTACTCAAACATTTTCTACAGGCCATTACAGCGTACTAATATGTGGACAAACTTATTTATGGGTGGTTTAATCATATTCTATACATGTATGTTTTTACATACATGGCTATAAGGCTACTGTGAAAAGCTGGGAAACCATGGTTTATTCAATTTCCATCGCTAAAAGCTTAGCTCAAATTCGCATTATGAGCACATCTGCTCGATTGGTTTATTCAAACCTCGACCAAAGCTTACACCTGCTTGAGGGAATTAGGCTGAAACCTTAATAAATGTTTAAACCTGTCAAACAAGTGAGATAAATGCATTCAGAACCTGTTCTACTGTTCATCAGCTTAATTCCGTCTGAACAGATTCCCTGCTTTCCTTGTCCACACCTGCGTTGCTGCATCTAGGGTGGTGTCGGGCTAGCGCCTGCAAACTGACTTCCTGACTTACAAAGAAGATCTGTCATTGGCGGGCGCTGGGGCACGGTCAAAGGCAATTAAAAATCTTATGCAAGGTCATAGAGCTCAACCCATACACCCAGGACTGATACCATTAGTCTGGGGTGGGCAGAGTACCCGAGCCCTGGCTCACACTGTCCCCAGTATCCATTATTAAAGCAGCCAGGCTGGTCTGCACTGTTCAGGGGTGTCAGATGGGGGACTGATGAGCAGAGCGGAGCACAGCCCCGCTAAAGACAGTAAGCGGATGTTAACTTCCCACTGAGAGAATTTCTCCAGGTCGAATGCAAAACGTTCTACTAATCATCCGCGCCATGAAAGTGCCAGCTGCGGCCTGTGGTAGGATTATCACTCTCTCAGACCTCTTACCGAGCTTTTAGCTAAATGAAAAATCTGCCGTAGCCTAGGGAGGAGGCAGCGAGCAGATAAGAAGAAGGAATGTTTACTAAGAAGTGAGTCCAGTGCAAATATGAACAGGTCTTTTCTTCCTTCCATCCCTTTTTTTCCTGTGATGCAAAAATCATATCCTGGAAACGGTTAAGCTTTTACTGCAGGAGACAGACAGCATAAGACTAGAGAGAGAAAATCAATGTATTTACACGATTCATTTGTGACAAGTTCTTATGGGCTCATTAATTTAACATTTCTCTCTCTCTCTCTCTCGCTCTCTCTACCTTCTGTCCTGAGGGCAGAGCAATGTGATTTGTTATTCTATTGTTCTTCAGCTGCTCCCTCTCAGCCTGCCTCTCTGTCTACGCCGCTGTGATACTCCATTAGCACGCAGACTCATAATCCTCCGTCTTTAACTACTTTGGAAATAATCAAATTGCTTAATATTGTGCTCAGGAGTGCTGCCACGGCCTGCCACCTTTGTTGCTTCAAATGAAAGAATCGTTTTGAAGGCCGGGTGGAGTAATTGTCTCTTAGAGGTCAGGGGGCGTGGCGGTGGAGTTGGCGTCGTGGTCTGGGGCTAGCGGTAGTCTTATGAGAAATTCTGGCCTAGCTTAGCACTATTGCTTACCTATGGGTAATGGATCTTTATTAAACCATGTAATACTGACATCTGTAAAAACTGAGCTCACAGCCAAACCAGGCTAACAAGGGCAATATATTTGGAAGTCACTATTGTGGAGTCCCTCTGGATGGTAGACTCTCATTACGAGCTATCAGCCCATTTTGTTTGTCGTGACACGGGAGGGAATACTGAAATAACAATTAAAGAGAAAGGTCTGACTGACTGCAGTCACCCCACTATTGCGCAGTTGGCTAGGGGGATAGGGGCCGTCCCTGGGGCCCCCGGTGGGACTGGTTGATCTTGACCTCAGGCTGGCTCTCTGATCTGATTGAACGAGACAATGTGTCCGGCCTAAATAACACGCTACTCCCTCTAAAGAGCACTATTTTAACCACTATGTAGGATGCGGTTTGCCAGGATAAGTCTGTGAGCCCAGAGTTAATTTTTACCCAATAGCTAGTTCATTCGTAATGACACTTAGTGTGGGTGAAATTCACTCTATGAGAGAAGGGGATTGTACTCTAAGTGGGAGTCGGAGGAGAATGCAGCAGCCTAAATACCAAAGAAGACAATGGAAGAACAAAACAAATATTATCAACTCTGATTTCTGATGAATTATTACAATCGCCGTAATCAGATTCAACTCATGTTCAAATGGCACCCGGTTCCCGATGGTACATTATTCTTGACCAGAGCCCTATGAACTCTATTAAAAAGGAGTGCACTATAAACACTTGTTGAAATAAGTGCCCTGGAGACCAGCTCCCAGCAATGCAGGACCTCTACAAAGTGTCAGAGGAAAGCCCTAAAAAAAGTCCTTGTCTACAAGAGTCAGTGACTGTACTCTCTTTTTCCCCCGTGGTTCCATCGCCTCAGGTATGGAACCAACAGAAACCTGTGAATCTTCTACCCCCAGGCCATAAGACCGTTAAACAAGATTTTCAAATTATTATCAAATGGCTACACGGATATTCACATCGGCCTAGTCTGTACTGACTACATGCACACAAGCTAGACTCTACCATCGGAAACATTCCCCCATGCTCGAACAAACACACACACACACAAACACACAAACACACAAACATAATGTGCAAACATAAATTTAAGCAATTTAGCAGTTGCTCTTTTTCAGAATGGCCTACTGTAGGAGTTGCATACATTTTCACTGGCATTGCTAGCACCATGATCTACCATGCAGCACCTAGACACACACACACACACACACACCCACACACACACGCACACAGACACGCACAAACACACACACCACTTTCACATTCCTCATATACGCGGCTGCTGCTGCGGTTTATTGCCTATGCACTGCCACCTCTACCAATACAGTACATAAAGCTAAATGACCTTCTAAAGTACCCCCGCGCATCCACTCTGTTACACAGCACAGTGGTCTTGTACTCCCGGTAAAAAGACAACTTATTGTCATTCACATTGCTGTGTATTTACTCCGCGATATTACTTTTTATTGTTTTTTTTGTACCTTCACTCTATTTTTTCGGCCACTAAATATTTTAACTGCATTTTGGGTGAGAAAGTATTTCGCTGTGGGGGTAACCCTTTATACTTCTTTGTTGGAATTGTGTTTGTAATGTACAGGGAATTGAGTGCCACATGCACCACAGTCTATAGGTGCACCAATTCAACATACTTATGTCTGAGTCCCAAATTACCTCCTATGTGATACTGACTGGCCTTATGTGTTAAATGTAGAGCACTATGAAAGCATTAGTGATCCACTTGGGACCAAGCTACATTGGGAGATTTTATTCTGATTGGTTAATACAACTATCACTAACTTCAGAGGCATTTTTTGGATTTTTAGTCAGGAGCTTCCCCTTTTCATGTTCTTCAATAATTGATTCGGCCTAAGATATCGTTTTGGTTTAGGTAATTGGTAGACTTGATCTGTGCACTGAAATCGCCAAAAGATTCTCCAAAAACAACCAGGTTCAAGCAAAAAAAAAAAAAGAAAGAAAGAAATTTACCAGACCAATTTTGTTATCCTCCAAAAAACAGATTGGGATTTGGGTATCTGTCCATGCTAGGACAAAGAGTACTTTACCGTCCATTTATTTTCTTTAAAAGACAAATGTAGGTGCCTTGCTGAAACACAGGAGCCAGACAGATGCTTGAGTCCCCTATGTTATTAGCAGAGCATCCTTCCCTCTTGACACTTCCGTCATAATGCTTTAGAATAAAAAAAGGGATGCGACTTAAAATAAGTCCATCACACTCAAGCTCCCTGTGATGCTGACCGTATGTAGGCTGTCAAACAATGGAGCAATACTGAGTGTGATGGTGACTAATCCAATTGGCATTGGAGCCAAACTTGTAAACTAATCTATGCATTAGCCCGGCTGGCGCAGGGAGCCCACTTGCTCCTCTGGAACCTGAGTTAAGAGCTGTTTTGCAGCTAGTGATAAGCACGCCCAAGCCCTTTGAAAGCAGGTTTAGCGTCTATTCTTCTCCAGCTGCGATCATTCCTACTACATTTATCGTTCTACCTGTCTCAGAGACCTATTAAAGATTAAGGTCAGCCGAAAAAGAGTCGTCTTCTCCGGTTCTTTAAATACTTTTATAATTCACAAGTCTAAAGGCTTAGGCTTTCTTAGCACAAGTCTTTCGTAACAATGAGACATTCTAATATTTATTCTGAGAGTAGCTGACAGGAGATTTCTCCTCTTGCTCTTCCTCACCCGCATGAAATTAAAATACCCTTAGAGTCTGACAAGGGGAAAGACACATGCACCATTTCAGTCACTGGATCCGACGGACACAAATCCTACCCAATCACATCGCGCCGCGTCTTTCGGAACACTCACTCACTTGCATCTGTCCCTCCACATCTTCCCCAAAAATATGTAAGTAAAAATAAATCTTTCGACTGCGCAGCGATAGACCCATTGCATGCACGGTCGTCTCACAGGCTCTCTGATACACCCCCCCCCCACTTTAGGTCTGTTATGCCAACTCGGGAATTCTCCAAGGTATAACTTATAACTGCTGCCATATTTTCAAAGTTCTGTTAGTTCTAGTCCTTTTTATCACTGAATTCATTATACTTGAGCTCTTAAGCCAGAGGCACTGTAGACCTGGTAAACAGAGTAAAGACTGATGAAAATGTGCAATTGGTTATTATATTATGGGATCATGGAATACAAGGCCTGGTGCAGCCTATGGCGAATGACTCCACAAACCCAAATGTGTGCTACTGTGTGATAATAAAAGAAATATAAAAATGCAATACGTCCTGTGCTATGTAAATAAGTAGTATTGAGTGAGTTTACTGGAGTACTGGAAAAATAAAATGTTAACTGATAACTGATAAATACGTCAGGGAAAGTTACATCCCAAAACAATAACATGGTCAGTAGCATTTCAGGCTGTTGTTACTCAAGGAGTTAAGATACTACAAGATTTTGAAGATTGAGTTGTCTGATTATTCAATGCCTCTTTTCGGATGATAAAGCTACTGTGCTTCAAAGAAACCCACGTGAACCCAAGTTGTTCTGCGCTGTATCCAAGAATATGTGCTTTCCAGTTGAGAAAAATACAACCGAGGTGCAAATCCAAAGTGTGTTTTTAAGCGCAGAGGACAGAGAATCTAGTTCTTGTCTTTTCCACAAAGGAATTGAGTGATTTGGGCACATTGTGGCTCCCTATCTCCCATGCAGGAAGCTAAAGAAATGCTCCAGGGCAGTGTGAACATACCTTCTACTATATCAGTATACGGTAGTTCATCTCTATAACGGCACTGTACTCTAAATCCCTGGCTGTTATGTTTAAGACTGCATCTGAATGCAACATCATTGTATGGAGACAGAAATGCCTGGAAGTCTTGGCTCCCTTCCAATTGAGAACTACAACATAGATTTTTTTTTTTAAATACAACAAATTGAAGGGACAATAGGTAGAGTATACTGCATAGTACCATCAGAACATTTCCATAATATATATTTGCAGTATCAGCGGAAAACTGTTTCACGCCCAAATATTTTTTTATTACCGTTTACTTTATGGGTCAAGAATATTTCCTACAATTTAGGATTTATTCAATTTACAAATTTTGGGGAGAAATTTTGCATGAGGTCAACAGTGCCCTGGAGTGACAACACTTTGAAAGGATGTACATTTGTAACCAAGATACATAGTGTGTTTACATATCGCTGTTATTAGAAAGAAAAAAGTTATTTGGAAAGAGATACATGTGGATTTAAATTAAATATAATCCGCAACATTCTGACAATTTATCTGGTACTGCAATTGCCCAGGATGCAACAGGTCGCATTTATGTTTATGACTCATTAGATTAATAAAAAAAGTCAATCTTTAATATAATGCAAAAAGTGGCTTGACTCACATATTTTCAAAAATAATTCAATGAGTTCTGCATATAACATGTTTTTATTACATTTTGTATTAATAGATTATCGTCTAAAAGTTTAGTCAAATAAGGACGTGATAAACACCTTATAACATCTTATTTAAATAACCCATTGGAATGTGTATTGAATGGCTTCTGTTATTAAGTCAGCCGTGAGGGAGTCTGTCTGTGTGCTGTGCAGCGGTTTGCTATGCTATACAGTGTGTTCTGTAGACTGCTAGAGTCTAGACCCTTCAAGCCTTCGTATTTAGGTCATTGTATTTGTGTAAGGGATCAGGAGGCCTATCAAGCAGAAGGGAGAGAAGCTAAGCACACAGTTCACCAATAAACATGCCAAGCAGCTTTTATTTTGAAGAAAAGAGAGATTTACATGAGCAGTAAAATACTCATAGAATGTAACTGATATTTGGTTCTTAAGAGTGAATAGAAAAACATTTTTGGCAAATTAAATTAAACTATTGTAAATTGCGATGAAATTAAATGTGGAAACCTGATATTATTTTTTTCAGTCAGAATAGTTGCTGAACTTGGATTGTGTGAGCCTCACATCTGAAAAAATACCTAGCATTTATAAATTTTATGAATTGTTTCTTTAACAGGCAGGTATATTAATTTCATTTTTCTCTAAATGCTCACTCACACGCTCGCTCACACGTCGTCAATAACATGTATCATTAAATATATACTGTATTTTTAATATAACAAATTCCACTTCAATCAAAGCAATCATTTAACGATGAATTGAAAACACTCAAAAGCAGCAAATGTGAGCTACGTGGATGTCAGCTCCGCTTAAAACTTCCTTTAGGTACAGTAGCTCAACAATGGCCCCTAACCCAATCACCTTGAGGCCTTATTCAAATTTCCCATTGAGAAGTAAACCTTTTTTTCTCCACGGTTACAAGCAATCAAATGAAACCAAGCCCCTTCCTAATTAAGTGTGTGAATATCTGGACGCTAATTATCATATTTGTGAGACAGCCAGGCAGACAGGCCTTTATGGCATGGCAGTGTGTTCACAGCTTGAGTCGAGTCTCTCAGACCTGCGTTAAAAGAAACTCCAGTTTATTCAAGCACAGGTCTACCAGCCCTTTCATAGAGGGGTGAAACGGTGTAATTGGCGGTCGGTCTTGTTATCCTTTTGTTGGTTGTAATTCAAACCCTTATTAGCATTTCGGAATATTTTATATGATAATCCAGAATCAGGTTTTACTCTTTCCAATTAGTTAGGGCATTGAAAGAGAAGAGACTGGGGCTCTAGGTTTCACTTCTTTAGGACAAAAAGTCCTGCAGATTTGAGTGAACGTGTTATCAGTAACATTTCTCTTTATTTTTGTCTGTGGGTTGGTTGTTTCAGATGACGCTGTGGAGAGGGTCTTGGATAACACCACAGTTGTATATTCTAACATTAGTGCATACTAGTGTATTGCATTATAACGCCTGATAATAGACCACTAATCCAATTCCATTGAAATGCATGCTGAAATACACTAACATATTCTTCTTGATGTAAAACACTTACAGTACATGTCACATTGACAACTTCACAAAGCAGCCATTGTGGTCCGGTCTAAGATTATCTAGGGTGATTTAATTGTTAGTGTTTAAGGTTTTCCTGTATATTTTCATAAATAATGGAACGTAAATAACTGCCACGTCAAAGTAAACTTGCCATTCCACTTTTTTTTTGTTTGTTTGGGCATGATTATTTTTGTGAGTCTGGGTATTGTTAAAAATGGGGTGCAGCAGAATGTTTCAAGCCAAGGTTATGTGTGTGTGTGTGTGTGTGTGTGTGTGTGTGTGTGTGTGTGTGTGTGTGTGTGTGGAATGACGCAGTGGCCCATAACCTCCCAGCACTAGTTAATTGGAAACGTACATTGTCGACTCAGCCAATGTTAGGGTCCTAATCAGTGCAAGTTTATGAAACTAAGTAGGTTTTACTGAAGAGAATATATATCATGGGTGACCCAAATTGTTACCATTTCTAATGATCATTTATGGGGGCCTATACAACACGGAGCCTTTAGAATCATCAGCACCGCGATAAATATAATGCTATAGGGCACAGATTGAGAAACAAGCCCATAAACACTCCAGTTTGGAAAATTAATCAAGCCAAGTTGGGTAGAAAAGTAGACACCTTGCTATATTTGTTTCATATTTATTTTATACACAAAGCAGTTTTTCGCCTAACAGGGAGAAATATGTGTCTTGCTCAAGGGCACCACAGCAACTTGTTCACCGTCGTCGTTTTTGACCCCATGATATAACCACATGCCACATTTAGTGAGGTTTTACAAAAGATCGGACCATAACTGAATCAAAGGGGACTGCTGCCGAACAACAGGGAAGTACTGTAGGATGTTGCCTCACTCGTCCAGTCTTTGTGAAACCCTGGAGGATACTATGGAAACAAAGACCTTTTTCCTGTAAAAAGATTGTTGTAAGGAAACTATGGAAACTGGTAGTTTACACTGCTGTACCTGTGAAAGCACTCTTGTAAAGACCTCTTATAGAAACGTTGGGCTATTATAGTAATAAGACATGCCATCCATTAACCCACAGTACCCTTCAAATGTATTGGAATCACTGGGCCTTTCTCCCTTTTCCCCAAACAGCATTTGTTCCAAGTGTCATATTAATGTAGAAAAGTTTAAGATGTCACAAGTAATCTGACAGCTAAGGTTTTAGTTAAAGTAAATGGCCTCATCATACTCCAGTTCTAATAGCAGGTCACCATAGCGCTAATAGCGACACCCTAGTCGCTGCTGTGTCCCCTTAATTTAAAGTTAAGCACTGTGACAGTTTAATAATGTAGAAGATGAAAGCCTAGTGTTCGGACGACACATCAAACCTTTCTCGAATCACAAAAAAAATGAGTGGCTTATTGTTTTATTCACTCATCGAGAGGCTAAGGGAGACTGTCTCTCCTAACGCCTCCTGTCTTAATTTCTTAATTGGAATTAAATCGATTGATTTGCCCTAAGATAATCAGCTGAACATCACACATCTACATTTTTCTAAACCGAATGTATTTTCATAAATTTCCCGTTTTTGCAGTTGACACATATTGACCCACACAGTTCAGTACGTAACTATTCCTATACTAGTTGAGCCCCAGCTCTATTTACTGTACCTATGTCACTGTCAATTCCAACAAGGCATGCAGTGTCCCAGTGGAGCGTTTCCAACATGTGAACATCCAACCATTTATATAAATAGTGTCAATAATTTTCCCAGACACGGCAGACATCTAGCCTTGTTGAATGTAAATGGCCCCGCTGCAAATATCTCCGACATGTCATTAGGAGGGTGAGTGACACAGGTTGCTCGCTCAACAGAGACCGATTTCAACCAACATTGCAAAGCCTTCAACAGCTACAGGTGGGCAATTTTGGAGGCTGTAAAAGGGCCTGGGGGATCTCTCCGTCAAGATAAGCAGCACTATTAGACCTTCCGGGTCTGGTGCTCTCTTAGTGCTTGACTCACTCGGCAGTCCGTTTGTTTTGTTCTTTTATATGAGCGGAGAAAGAGGTGCCGTGAAGCTTGAAAGAGTGTCTGACATCTGAAATGTTCTGATAGCTCCCTGCAATGCTCGAAAAATTAACTCTGGCTCCCAGATCAACCCTCAGGAGCTTAATTACATCAAAGAAGAAGGAATCTTGTTAAATTCAATCCAAACAAAAAAAAATGATCAGTAGTTTTTTAAGGTTTGTTTGACATTGAGAAGACATGAATGAGGAGAAGGAAGGGGAGTGTGGGGGAGAGACTGAGAGAGAAAGATGTTGAGGAAGAGAAAGGGAGAATGAGGCGAAGGGAACGGGAGGGGAAGTGATAGAGGGAGAATGAGGGAGAGAGAGAATGAGGGAGAGAGAGAAAGGAAGACAAAGACAAAGAGGAGCGAAACTCACATGAGATGCGTGTGTTTGGACCCTCAAAAGAATTCATATGAGAAAGAAGCTTTAGTCAAGGATGGCCTGTTGCCACGTTAGGTTTTACTTGATCCTATTAAATGGACGATTCAAATTCAAGTGGAGAGACCTAAATGACATGGGGACTGACCCACGTCGAGAGAAGAAAAGTACGGTACAGTGGTAGCATTTTTTCTGCATTCCAAATGACACTCATTTTTCCTATAAAGTGCAGAATATGAGAAACTATTTCGGTCAAATATAATGCGCCGCGTAGGGAGAAGAGCGCTATTTGGGAAGGGACCTTTGCATGGACTCCCCCTGGCTATTCTATTGACAGAGTTGACAACGGTCCCATGATGGTCTGTCATCATTGACCGCCAAGCAGACATGAAATGGTCGAGGAACAGTCTCTGTCAAGATACACGAAAGAATAGGGGATTCAGAGTGACGACAATGCATCGCTGAGCCGGCCAACACACTGCCTGTTACGTTCTGTTCCACCTAGGTTTGTCAAAACACAGGGTTATTCAGTGTGTACACAAGCCTTGAGGGATATTCCTTTCAAACTGAAAAAAGAAAAGAAAGGCGAGAGGAAGAACGGGAGAAGAAACTAGACAGATGTGATCTTGAATCCTTCGACTTTCTCTTTCTTTCTTTCTTCAAGAGGGCGAGCCATACTCTGCATATGTTTACGCAAACCTTTACTTTCTGCTCTGAAATGTGAAAAGAAAGAGATCCTTTGAAGAAAAGATAAAACGATCCGCGGCTCCTCGCCTGTACACCATCTTATCTTTGTGATGTTAAAAGTCATTGATAAACAAGGCCTTTTCTTTCAAGGGTACTTGTGACAAACTCAGGGTTACTGTTTTTTTAATAGTCACTTAAAGGCTGTTCCACTACTGTGTTCATATTTTCTCTCTAATATGGCATATTGTATCAAATTAAGAGGTCCTGGTTTCAGGCATCTGTTTCGTTCTGTTGCCGTGACCAATTGCTTTCCCAAATATTTACAGAGTTGGGAAAGCTAGTGATGGAATGCATTTTGAAAATAGAGGCCTATGCTATATACAAAGGCAGAAAATTTGAAAGGCTTCTGTAAACTTCTACGCAATCTGAAAAGTAGGTAATTCCAAACATTCCTAATGCATACTGGAAATGATGATCTATACAGGATATGATGCCATGCTATGAAAAAACACAACATGTAAAAATGACACTGTAAAAGTCATGCTTCTTAATAAACATTGTATGTATTGTCTACATTCTATGAATATTTTAGAATATTTTGTTCACAGATTTCAAACAGGATTCCTGGAATACTGTACCTAGGCCTTTGGTGAAAATTCCCAATTATTTTTAACAATATTACAGCCATTGTTGGTTATGCAAACTGCAAATCTACAGTAAGAATGTTGATTATTAAATATTAATTTTGTATGCTAAATATCAAAATTACCTAAATTTGAGCCTTGGGTGATTCTCTTAAAATTTACATTCTTGTAATTTAGCAGACCCTCTTATTCAGAGCAACTTAATGTAGTGAGCGCATATATTTTCATAGTTTTTTGTAATATAATTTCTACTGTCTCCCGGCCAACCCACCTCTCATGGAACTCACCCATTCACAGCACACCGACAACTTTAAATTCATGTCATTATGTGCCGGGTCTCTACTAATAAACTCTAATAATAGGAGATCATCCATTTCTGTAAAGATACAAATCAATCAAGGTATTACATTGGAATAGCGGGAAAAGCTTATCGTTTTTCTGTCTGATTTAAGTATTTCTGTTTTAAAATATATATAGGAAAATGCTAAACAGTAGCAATGACAAGGGGTAAATAGTAAATGAATGTACTTCCTGTTTATTTCCTGAACTGAGTAAAATGAGCGAGTTAAATTAAAATGTAACCTATCCCATTTGAGGTGTTTTTCACTTTGAGCCAACGTAGCAGTAGAGCTACGAGGAGCCCAGGAGAAACCTGGCCCTGCCACTGTTCTTAAAAAATAGCCCTGATTTCAGACATTTGGGAACATCTCAGGGCACTTCACTGAACATAGGTCCTTAACTGCCACAGATACCACTACGCTCAAATAGACCGTTTTGTGCAAGGTTTCGTCCTCCATGTTGAGTGGTGTCATATGTATTCGGCCAGACAAACTGTCTCGTGTTGCTGTTGCTGTTGTTTTCATGAGTTTGTACAAGATGTTGTACAAACTTGAGCTCCTGTGAAATCCACTGGAAACCATTTATCATTCACGCACAGGCTTGAAAAATCACTGGATCCGTTTAAGCCCCGCCTTTGCTCGATCCAAATAATAAATGACAAAAACTGAAAACAAGGAACTACTGCTTGCTCGTAATCACGTAATTCCATGTCAGCCCTCACAATTGTATCGGTATGTGATAGATGAATAGGGTAGCAGTTAACCTCGGTCTGCACACACCACCATATAGACCATACATGTGGACTGTGTTTTCAGGACATGTCTGGCCAATCAGGTCCAGGCAGGGCCAGGTTAAAAGTGATTCATCTCAGGTCCTGGCCTGAGGGGAAACTGCTCCCCTAGTGAGGACAATGTAGGCCCTGCTGGAGTTTTAGAATCTAGGCGCTGGTCGTTGTCTGTGAGATCCAGTCTGTCTATGCATGCTGTGCCCCCAGGTGGGATTTGTCCTGCCCAAAGTATTGGAATCCCTCATAGGTTGGAGATCTATTTCTGAGTGCACCCGGGTCTTTTGAATGGAAGCAGACCATGTTATTAAGCCATACGGTCGTAATGGACACGGCTGACAGGAATCATGAGTAGTTAATAATGAATCAAGATGGATGATTGGCGTGGGAATCGGGTTTACATTGCCAAAGCAGGTGCAGTTAGCAACCACAAAGAAATAGTTCATCTTAAACACACAAAATCACAGGTGTTTCAATAAGGGGTTTCGTAATCAACACGAGGCCAAGCTTTGATCTGTCCGAATAGTTTGAAAAACAGTCCGCTGTCCAGCTGCAAACAAACTCTTTCTTTTCCACGCCAAGATCCCAATTATTTTTTGTGTAACCCTTTAAAATAAAGTATCCTTTGCAGCAGTGGGCAGCTTCATTTTCTCTATTCCCAGTTACCTGCCCGGGCCATCAGAGGAGGGGCAGGAGGCCACCAGGGGCCAGTAGGAGCGCCTTTACTCCCAAGCACCGCTCCCTCTACTGCCTTTAAAGCCCTGCTCCGCGTTGCACCGGCCTTGATGTTTCCCTTGTACCCACATGCAAAGCTATCATTATCCATGCCTCTTGACAATCCACCCTTGTCATCTTTGTTACATCTGCAGCTAGTTGCCTAAGGCTACGACATGACTGCATGGTTGATCTTGTGTCTTTTACATATCGCGCTGCTCTGTCGTTCTTTCTGTGTTTTTTTAGTTTTTTTAAGAGCGCATGTTATGGATGTTTGAAACTCGAATTCAAAAAAACTTGAACTTGGAAAAGATTCTGCCTCTCGCTGCCTGGAAGACACCTCTACTTAGTTTAAAAAATAAATTGGGCATTCTGGAAAGAAATGAGATGAGAATGCCATTTGTTAACCCATTAACCAATTACACAAATAACCGTATCGACATAGTTTTCTCTGTCGTGGTATACATCCTAATATACCACCATTAGCATTCAGGATGCTAACCAACTGGTTCACGACTGCCGTGAGGCACCTCAGGGTTTTGTGCTGACCATTGTTAAGTGCTGTCTACACGCGCCTGCTGATGCGTTGTGCTTGAGAACTCCTCTCAGCCATGGTATATTGGAAGTATATCACACCCTCCTGTCCCATACTGCTTAAACAGGTTTGGAATGTTAATTATGCTGTATGTAATGTCAGTCAACATTCTTTGGTTCCTTCTGAAATGGCAGCATCTTCACTATGTAGTAACCTCTTTTGACGATGACCCAAGTCAAAAAAGGACATGGGAACAGTGTGGTGTTTGGGATGCGGGCGTACAGTGTAGTAGGTAGAATTGTGCACTACAGCGTATGTCTACAGGCTATTAGCCATGTTGGGTGACTAACCCTGAGAACACAGTCAAATATAAATGAGGGGGATTGCTTGGCAAGGCAGAATAATGCTCCAGCCATTAACCGATGCTGCGCCTTAAAGTTTAATCAAGCAACAAAAAGCCCTCCGATTAAATGGAGTAAAGACGGTGTCTGTTTTCACATTATCTATATTAGTCATTCTAATGGTTTAATATTACTACTGTTGTCCAACATGCTGTATTTATTACAGATAAAAACTACAACATTCAACCTAGAGTGTTCAAGGTCCACAGAAAGCGCAGCAGAGAAATGTCCTAGCATCTAAAAGTTTGAACTTATTGTGGCTCACCACTCATTATTTGAGATGTTGTTTTATAAACCTTCTTGTAAATTCCTATGTACTGTATGTCTCTTTCAAAATGCAATACTCTGCACATTTAGCTAGCTAGATACAGCCACCTATGTCCAACCTACATTAACAACACTGTCATTCAACAGTCAACTGTGTCAGGCATTGCCATTAGCCATTGAGGAAATCCTATCTTTGAAACCAATGAGGGTGCCTCGAATCCATTGGCAGCCCTCAAAAATATCACTGGTCAAGGTTTGATTTTGGATGTTTCTGGTGTAGAGATTCTGATGGCAAGGCAACAAGATGTTTGTATCAGGGCAGAAGTGTAAATTCTTCCATGTAGTCTATCTCATTGAGCATGCAGCGCTCTCCACATGTACTGTAGGTAGCTGGATCGAGCCATCTTTGTGGCAAAGAAGACTATCCCAGAGGACGTTTGCAATGACAGGATACCACTTGGGAGACAATTGCTCTCTTCTTGTTCACCAGAGGAGGTAGCTCGCCCCTGCGGCTGTTACAGCCAGGCCACTGATCTACAACATGAAGGACGGGGCAGGTCTGAGCCTGCTCACTGTGCTGTAGAATACCGCCATGTGCTAGCTGTTGTCTGTGATGAAATGGAATGAGCGACACTTGTCAAAGGAACTCTGCTGAATACACGTCTAACAAGATGCCGTTGAATGTAATACTCCCTGTCAAATACTTTGTCACTCATTCCATACTTTGTATTGGTCTTTATATGGCCCGTTGTTTTTTTCTGTATCTTTTTTGTTTATGTTGAATTGTATTATTAAGGGATTCCGGATTCAAACAGCACACTAGAATAGCCTTATTATCCATCTGGACTCGTAGGGATCATAGAAAGTAGTTGGGCCTAATACAGTATAATAAACAATAGACTGCCCTTAGGGATGTAGATAAATGTATTTTATGATTTCAGCGTAATTGGTCCAATGAAAGGTTAATAGAGTGGAATCACACGACTACGGGTCAGAAATGAACGGACACTTGTCATGTTAACCCTGCAGATTTTCTGGGTTATGTGGAATACAGAAAATTAGAAATCTACTCATCTTCGTGCCGGTCAGATTTCAATCAAGCAGTCTGCAATTTTAAACTCCCTTTTGGGACTATGAACTGTAGTGTCTGCGTGACTGCTATGTTGTTACTTGAATCCCAGATTTCCCCTTGAGTTGACTGAAATTTACTGGGAGGTTTGATCCTTAAATTTACTATCTAGCGCTAACTAAACCTAATTAAACTTATCAGGATACATGACATTTCAATATCTTTATCAATAAAATGTTTTCTAACTCAAAGCAAAATTTCGTTGGCTGAGATAAAGATAGAAAGTCACATCCACTCACTCTCACGCGTTGAAAACTTGAGCGGGGAAGAGAGGGCTTCCCAGGGCCAGGGCACGCCAGCAGGACCAACACTCCAGCGTGGGGGTACCAGCATGGGGACAGAGAACCAGGGCTGTGGACAGAGATAATAAAGTAGAAGCTGGAGTTTCAGAAAGCCATTGAATGAAGTCTCTCGGGAGATACTATTAGGTCTAACCCTGGGCCCCAGTCATTCCTCAGCCGTCGACGAAAAGAAGGGGAAAAAATCTGTCTGTTTGTACTGTAGCCACAGATAAATAATTCTTCTGTTTAATTAGCGTTTGTAACACCGCGTACAGCCCGGGATGTGGACAGGCTGAAGACTGACTGCAGTCTCTTGTTGGGGTAGTTTTGAGACCAGCAGAGGGAGGGGAGCTCTTCTGACCAGAGCTCTGAGAGCATGCTGACAGAAGAGGACACGGAACTCACACTGGCAGTGTTATCACCTTTAGCATGCACCGCTTTGGGATGAATGACGGATCAGTGTGGACACTCACTTTGTTCTTCGAACTTTCATTCACTGCACGGTGCAGCAGAGATTAGGTGTGCGCATCCGTACAGTGTTTCAAAGGGAAAGAAATCATTTGTGACATAAGTCAAACAAAGTACAGCAATGTTCTGCGTGCAGCTGAAGTGAGATTTGCAGTTATGTATATGATTGGTTGAAACTTCCATGAGGGTACTTTAACTGACAGTGATGTCTCCTGGACTATGTCTTCTATATCACCAAGCTTCTTTCTGATCATATTCGGCCACAATCACTGACACAAACATCACTGTGTCAATTTGAGCCTATCTAAGGAGCAACTTCTACACAAATGGCACCCAATTGAAGATGAAGTGCCCATGCATTGGGTAAAAGTAGGGAACAAGGGTGTACTTTCTAGAGAGTAGGGTGTTATTTGATGCAGGCCTTGTTACTGAAAACTGAAGAATGCACCATGTTACACGGGGGGGACAGGAATGTGTTTTAATTTCCCACTCCTTTGATATTTTGCCACGGTAAAAAGCTGGATGCAATTTTTGATCTGTTGCAGGGATATCTGTCAATGCTTGGAAAATCTGTGCTCATGCCAGCAGAGCTCCATATGCAGTCTGTTTACCCACTGTAGTAAAATACACAGAAACTAAATAGGTAAGCAACACTGACATTCAAAGTACACGCATCAAGGGGAAATAATCACACAATAAAATTCCCATTTGCACAACAGATTTCAACTATAAAGTAAACTTCAGACGCACACGACCAGATGTGAAAAGTCCAAATATTTAGGGGGAAAAAAGAGAAGCTATTTCTATATGAATGAATCAAATAAATAAACTTCAGTGAAAACATAACAGTTTCCATTTTCTTATCAATGAATGGGAGACGTCACAAAGATAAGGCCTACAATAGTTTTTTGTTTTTCTTAAGAACGGAGTCTGCAGTTATGCTAGCAGGGTTGCCAAGAGGTCAAGCATGTTAAGACAGCATACTAAAGGTCGCAGGTCATAATCCTCAAGGTGAAATAAATCCTGTCGTTCTGTCCTTGAGCAAGGCAGTCACAGTGTAGGTCACAGTGCCAGTAATTGAAGCGAGCAGTCAGGAGCTCTGTCCAAAATATCACTTCAGCCTTCCGAAGTGTTCCCTTGTTTACTTAGTTAGACTAATAAGAATCAAATGGACGGGTATAATGAATACGGTGAAGACTTCCTCTCTCCATGTCCACCCCATTCTTATACATTCTACACATGTGGAAGGGAGTGAACGAGTGGACACTAGGGAATTGGAGATATTATTAGGACACACATAGGGATTAAATGCCGAACATGGCTGCTGTTTTCCTGGTTCTTACTTTCTACACAGCCGCCCAGGAAACCTGACAGAGTATTATCCTGATCCCTGTTCTGGAGGCCGACGGAAAGTCTGCTCCCCCCAAAAATAATTCTGTTAAGATTATATGACCTTAGCTTGCTACTTTATTCACGGTTTATTCCCCTCTGCTCCCATGATTTCTAAAAATATGTTTTTGGTTCCCTATTCACTACAGCCTATGTTGAAAGTAGTTCACTATGAAGCATAAAGGGTATCATTGTGGATGTAGTCAGAACTCCTTGTTATGCTTGAATCGCAGGTTCAATACACTCCTTTCAAGTGCTTTAGACCTAGCAATAAAAAATATAATTATGTTTTACACGACTACTCTTATCTTAGCCCTCCTTCAATTTCCACAGTCTCTGTATTTCAATGGCTTTTCAAAAGTACTTTAAAGCTATGTCAGGTCAACGTGTCTCCTTGTAATGTATCATACACAGTACAGAGGCAGAATTATTCAAAACATATTTAGGACCTTTACTTTTCAAAGGAATGCAACAAAAGGGCACAATTTCTAAGAGCAATTTTTTCACCACAAAACACAGAATGTGTTTCAACTTACAGAAAAAATTGGTGGATTTGGATTTCTTCATCTACATCAAACACTTATCCACCACATGGAATATTTCAAAAGGTAGGACCATGTCAACAATAGTCATCTGGGTCAAAGAGTGTAAATCAGGCAATCCGTCAAAAAGGTTGGCTATAGATATCAACAAAATAGAAATATTCTCAATCTTCTCATCTACTCCTTTATTTAGTTTCATCAGCCTGTCTAGTGTCTTAGTTTAATCACATCTCATTGTTTAGAAGTGTTGTATTTCTCATTAGGAGCTATTGTTTAACAAGCTTGTTTAATTATGACTCCTAGCAGACTATCATCAGAGCTCTTCGCTAAAGGAAGAAAGTACGTCAGACATTGTCTGGCAGCTAATAAATGTGTGTGTGTGTGTGTGTGTAGGTGTGTTTGTTTCGGTTTTCGCATGTCTCACAGATTACAAGCCAGCTGATCAACAGAAACCTGATTGTGAAAATACCTGTCACCTCGTTCACACGAGATTTCCCTAGCTTATTTTCCCCAAATGTGACAAACTCACATTGAAAAGGAAGATTTTCTCCGATCTCATTGTGTTATATCATAAGCCACGATAAGTCCACGTACAAAAGGTGTAGACGAACAAAGTCACATAACACTCAGTCAAAACAGTTGCAGGCAGTCGCACGGAGAAGTGCTTCCCCAGTCAAACTTTTAATAGCCATGTTCTCCACGTTTGTTCCCTGTACTGTGAAGAAGACATTGTTCGTGGCAGATCGGGGGTAGGGTTGTGGTGGGGGGGGGGGGTTACAATGCTGTGGTTGTGCAGCGTGTAGAGTAGGTGTGAATTATGCAAATTCTCATGACACATACTTGGACAGGATTCACTGAAGGAGTCTTCGCCCAATGGGTGAAGTGAACACACTATGGAGGCCGTCTACCTTGGGGCTGGGGCTTATCTTATTTGCTGCTCCTTTTTTAAAGTGGGAGGATTAACATAAGCACCTCTGCCATTGTGCGCGCTCTCAAAATAATTTTATCTGCTAGCGCTCTCAGCGACAATCTCCGTTTATCAGGTAACTGAATATCCTCCCTCCCTTCCTGTTCTCTGCCAGCCAGCCAGCCAGGAGATGAAATGTGTCTTGGCTTTGAGCAGGAACCCCCTCTTCTCTCTCTCTCTCTTTCTCTCTTTCTCTCATTCTCTCCATTAACCTGGTTATATTTAGCAGCACACTATATTTTCAATATGAAAAGAGAAAAAGGGAAGGGAGGAAAAAGCGGAGGGTGACAAAGTGGCCAGGGGGCTCTCCTGATAAAACAACCCACACTTTTTGGGTAGAGATAAAGGATGAGGAAGAGGAGAAGGAGAGGAAAAAGAGGTTTATAAGGAACGTCTCCAGAATGAACTCCCTTTGCTGTTCTTACCGTGCTATGTACATGCCATGTTCTTACCATGCTATGTACATACCATGTTCTTACCATGCTATGTTCATATCGTGTTCTTACCGTGCTATGTGCATACCGTGTTCTTACCGTGCTATGTACATGGTGTGTTCAGGACTGATGTGCATCCCTTACTAGAGTACTGAAGTACAGTAACAAAGACACCTTTCAGTTTGAGAATCTCAGTGTCCCTCCCGCTGCCTCTCTTTATAACCAACCCCTGACATCATCCCAACATGAACATCTCAAAAGCCCCTTTGGTGGGAATCTTTCTCCCTCCTTCTCTTCAGCATAAAGAACTTCTTGGTCTCCCTCCTGTGTCCTGTGGAAATTGCCCATTAAACGAGTTTTTTTCTGGCAGTTCAAGCTGACAGGAAACAGAACAGGAAATGATATAATCATTCTAGAATTGAGGGCTTCTGCCGTGCCCAGCTGCTCCGACTGTGACCCCCCGGTTGACTGGGAGCTACGAGGTGGCACGTCTGGCATCAGTGCCCCCTGTGTGTGTGTGTGTGTGTGTGTGTGTGTGTGTGTGTGTGTGTGAGTGATCCACATGTGTGTACATGTGAAGACCTGATGTCCCCAGAATGTTTAAAGTTAGGTTTAAGTATAAACGTTATGTAATTGAGGTTATGGGAAGGATTATAATTAGGTACAGATTAGTGTTAAAGTCAGGATTTCTGGGTCAGGGTTAGGTCACAGGTCCACACAAGCATGTGCTACTAGATTCGTTTTTTTTACCAAATATCTAGGAATATCTGAGATTATTTATCGGGGGAGGGAGCGTTCCTGTGTCATGCTCTGAGAATGAGGAAGACTTTCCTTATGACCATGTGACAAGTAAAAATACAGCTTTGGGAAGCTTTCGTTTTTCAATGACAACAAAGAGATGGAAAATACATGAAGCACTTTCCTGTCAGAGGATGATTTTGATCTACACTTGTGCTCATAAATTTGCATACAACGGCAGAAATTGTGAAAATTTGGCATTGATTTTGAATGCACACATTTTAAAAAAATTTATTTACAGTGATCATATGAAGAATATTTGTTTGGCTCCTTTTTAAGTCATAATGATAACAGAAATCACCCAAATGGCCTTAATCAAAATCCTTTCATGTTAAGCCTTGTTACAGACACAAGTTGACACGCAGAGGTGACACTGGCAATTAAAGGTGAGATTCCCACACCTGTGGCTTTTTAAATTGCAATTAGTGTCTGTGTATAAATAGTCAAAACGTTGCCAGTCAATACTGTTCAATCACTTATTAAGAAGAGGAAAATTCAGGGGATCTCTTGATACCAAGCCAAGGTCAGGTAGACCATGAATGTTTTTAGTCAAAACTGCAAGAAGAATTGTTCGGGAAACAAATAAAACCACACAGGTATCCTCAGGAGAAATTCAGGTTGCTCTGGAAAAAGACGGTGTGGTTGTTTCAAGGAGGACAATACGATGATACAGGGAATCTTGTGAAAATTGATGACTAGATAATTGCAGCATGTTAACAGAAAATACAGTACTGGCAGACAATTTGCATTCTTCTGCATGATAGCTGCGCATGGGACGCTCTTGGATTTTCCAGCACGGCAATGACCCTAACCACAAGTTGACCCTCCAATGGTTACAGCAGAAAAAGGTGAATGTTCTGGAGGGGCCATCACAGTCTCCTGAACTGAATATCATCGAGCCACTCTGGGGAGATCTCAAACCTGCGCTTCATCCAAGATTACCAAAGACTATGCATGACCTGGAGGCATTTTGCCAAGATGAATGGGCAGCTATACCACCTGCAAGAATTGGGGGCCTCATACACAACTATTACAAGACTGCATGCTGTCATTGATGCTAAAGGGGGATAATACACAGTATAAAGAACTAAGGGTATGTGAACATTATTTTCTTTGTTGTCATGTTTTGTTTTATGAATGTGTCATTCTGTTATGACCTACAGTTGAATGTGAATCCCATAAGAAATAATATTTTTCTAGGTCAGTAGGTCATGTTTTCTTTACAAATGGTACATATATGATCAATTCTCAGAGAGTATGCAAATTTAAGAGCAAAACTTTATATAATCCTCCAAGGAGTATTCTTTTAACAATGATGTAACCATAACCCTTACCTAATCCTAAATGTAACCATAACCCTAACCCTAAACTTAACTATAAACCTTACCTAACCTTAAACGTAATCATTCCTCTTACCTTGCCCTACACCCTTTTGTAAGCGTTTACAAATTCAACAAGGTGACGTCAGGCTCGGTACATGCCAAGGACTCCAATGAGACTCCTCTGTCCTTCCCCCAGCTCTGCCCTGTCACCATCAGAGGTGTCACTATCTGAGGCAGATCCTCCTTCTGTAAGAACTGTTCATTTCTCCCTACTACACACAGGGAGAAATGATAGCTGTGCATTAATCTCCATGTGATAGCTGTGCATTAATTTCATGCCCTTACACACCATTCACACACACACACAGGCGTACAGAGAGCCTAACAAACACACAGGGAGGCAAAGACTCAAAGTCTCAGGCGCAGGCTTTGAAGCGCTAGCGACCGTGTGTTTGTGGACTCTGATGTCAAAACAAACGCCCTTAAAACCAAACCAACAGTTCACCTCTGGCATTTTCCTGTTCAGTGTTAATTGCAATAATTTGCCAGCCCGAGAGAAATGCGACACTCATCAAAACATGACACAATCAAATATGTTTGCTAATCTGGGAGATTTTTGTTTACGGGACAGCTGATGGCCACAACAGTCAAGATTTCTGTATTGTTTTATAGGGTGATGAAACAGCGGTGCACAATAATGTCATAGCAAGCAAGTTTATTTATATAGCACAATTCATACATAGAAGCAATTCAATGTGCTTTACAGTGAAAATAGAAATAATGCAATAAAATCAGAAACAGTTTACACAGAGGTTATTCCTCTGATAGCACCAGAACTTTCATTACAATTGGTCAAATATAGCAGGATGTACATTTAATAGACTTATTATTCAAGTTATTGACACATTATTTTAGGTTTCTAATCATATACACGTCTGGAAAAGATTAGGAGACCACTGCAAAATTTCCAGTTTATCTGGTTTTATTATTACTCTCCACCAGTCTCCACCAGGCATGCTCTCCACCAGGCATGCTCTCCACCAGGCATGCTCTCCACCAGGCATGCTCTCCACCAGGCATGCTCTCCACCAGTCTCCACCAGGCATGCTCTCCACCAGGCATGCTCTCCACCAGTCTCCACCAGGCATGCTCTCCACCAGGCATGCTCTCCACCAGTCTCCACCAGGCATGCTCTCCACCAGGCATGCTCTCCACCAGTCTCCACCAGGCATGCTCTCCACCAGGCATGCTCTCCACCAGGCATGCTCTCCACCAGTCTGTCACATTGCTGTTGGGTGACTTTATGCCACTCCTGGCGTAAATATTAAAGTAGCTTGGCTTTGTTTGATGGCTTGTGACCATGTAGCTTCTTCTTGATAAAATTCCAGAGGTTTTCAATGGGGTTCAGGTCTGGAGGTCCTCCATCCACACCTTGATTGACCTGGCCGTGTGGCATGGAGCATTGTCCTGCTGGAAAAACTATTCTCAGAGTTGGGGAACATTGTCAGAGCAGAAGGAAGCAGGTGTTTTTCCAGAATAACCTTGTACTTGGCTTGATTGATGAATCCTTCACAAAGACAAATCTGCCCGATTTCAGCCTTGCTGAAGCATTCCCAGATCATCACAGATCCTCCACCAAATTTAACAGTGGGTGCAAAACACTATGGTTTCTAGGCCTCTCCAGGTCTCCATCTAAACATTAGATGACCAGGTGTTGGGCAAAGCTGAAAATGTGACTCGTCAGAGAAGAGGACATTACTCCATTCTTCTATGGTCCAATCCTTATAGTCTTTTGCAAACGTCTTTGCTCTTTTTTGCTTCTCATTGATTAAGGGCTTTTTTCTAGATTTGCATGACTTCAGCCCTGCCCCTAGGAGCCTGTTTTGAACAATCCTCGCTGTGCACTTCACCCCAGCTGCTGTTTGCCATTCTTTTTGTAGGTCACTTTGATGTCATCCTACGGTTGTTGAGTGACATTCAAATCAGTGGACAGTCATTTTCGCCCTCTGCCAGTCTGGAGTTTTGTGGTCCCAATGTTTGTTTCTTGACCTTGTTCTTCTGAACAACCATCTTTGAAATTTTCAGGATGGAAACAATCTCACGCTCACTGTATCCCTCTGCCAGTAAAGACAGAATTGAACCCTTCTTTTCCTCATTCGTAGCTTTTATTTTCAACTCTTTTGTCATGCTGAATAGTAATTGTTGACTATTTTACTATTTTTACTACATGCATAGATTGTGCCATCCAGCTGGTCCCATTGCATGAGGAAAGTGATGACCACAGCAGTGTTTTTTTACATTTCCTCGTTAAATTAGATTTGGTTCAGGTAATCACCTAATCTGTACCTCATTAAGTAAAAAGAGATGTGACTATGTAGGAATTTAACAAACACTGGACTAGAAGGGCTGCCAAACATGTAGAGATGCCGAGTTAAGAAAAATTTGGATTGGTCTCTTAATTTTTTCCAGAGCTGTAGATACTAGATTTTGGTTCAATGTTGTTGCATCACCATTGTCTGAAGATGTGTTCAAAATTTTGACATTGACAACCTTGATCTATATAGTTTGAGTTCACGGAACATGAAATTCAACCCTTGTACACGTAGCACACACTGTTATTTAAAATATCTGAACTCAAGCTCATCTCCTTGATATTTGTGGCGTGACTGATTTAAGATGGACTGATTGTAGAATTTAATTACAGGGGACATGACGGCCACACAGTTCTGTTTTCTCCTCATTCTTTCTCCTCCCTTCTTTTCTGAGGCGTCGACGCGCCTCACACTCTGGTGCACATCGCCGCTCGACAAGGTCTCCACTCCAAATGAGCTGCGTTTGCAGAAGAATTTAATTTGATCGGGTGCTGTAATTATGCCCCCCAAAAAATAGGGGGACAGTGCAACTTTAAATGTAATATGCACAAAAAGTAAATTAACTGTAGGAGAGAGCAAGAAAAGAGAAACAGAGAGGGAGAGAGAGAGAGAGAGAGAGCGAAGAGGGAGAACCCTTGTGATATGTTGACACTTTGCTCTTGTGCTCTTACACAAAAAAAAAATCATCTGCCCATGATAAAACACCACAAAGCAAAGTGTTATGAATGTTATTAATGACTGCAAGACAGTATGCAAAACATCAAAGGTCCATGAAAAAGATTAATGACCTTGCGTGAGCCCGTTTAATTACCTCTGGCTAATTAGATTCTTGACCAAATTTTTAATATCTGCATTCCTCTCCAAAGCCTAATTGAGATTCCACCATATTTATCAATCTTCAAGAAAACCCCTTAGTGCTGCTTTTTTTTCTTTTCTCTTTAGCCTTTGTGGACTTATGGTCTCCCCATTTATGGACAATCATTCAATAAATGACCGTGGTGAAGCTGCCGGAGCTCTACCCAAAAGCTGTAGGAGGTGGAGTGAACAGTGCAGTTCTGCGCTGCGTTTCCCTGTTTGTTTGTACTTAGCGAGGGTTATCGATTTGATCTGCTACTACTAATGAAGTGCTGATGCTAATAGACAGACTTAGCATGGCTCTGTAAACCCTCCTGGTCATTCTATAATTCTGTTATCTGGACCTTTTTTTGGGGGGGGGTGGATGGGTCTGTTGGGTGCGTGTGTGTGTGGAGTTGGTGGGGTGCATTCTCCGGAGTGCTCCGAAAAATTACACCCTTCTATCTGGTGTTGGTATGTTTTTTGTTCACACACACACACACACACACACACATCTATTTCCCTTGTTGATACACACAAATTGTTATCCAAGTACTGAGAATGAGTCGAAACATTCTCAGCTGGTGATTTTTAGGTCTCTGTTTGTATGAAGTCGGTCGGTTGCTGTGTCTCGGTGTTAACGTAAAGTTCCCAGGTTGCCCTCTGAAGTGAGAAACTCTCGGGCGCAACGACATAACCACACAATGCTTGGAGGACGCAGCACAGCACCATCTGGTGTCCCCGAGATGCATTTCCTATACACACTGCTTCCCAAAAAACACACACATTTTTTGAGAAGACTACATCCACTCTTCTGCTTTAGTGTAGAGGTGTATTTTTATCCCTGTGTTAAATAATTCTTCCAAAACAATCGTAGTTACTGCTACAGGCCTCTCATTAGCCAACATTCCAGGACAAACATCTAAACACAAAGCCTGCCTCACAAATAGTCCCCAATTGTCAACATAGTGGCCTACTTTAAATCATGCGCAATATAAGGCTCTAGTCAGCAGTCCACTATTTTAGGGAATATGTTGCTTTTTGGGGTGACCTATAGCCACTAAATCCTCTGCCACTTAAACATTGGTTCCTTCACCCACGAAGATCTGAAAAGGAATGGATCCTGGTTCCTCACAGCTATTTCCTTAAAGGCAATCAGAAAATAAAAACTGTGGTGTCCCATAAGACTCAATAGGAATTTTTAAGAAAGCGTGGATGAGACGCATATGCGTAAGCTTTTTGAGCAGGAGTGTGTATGACATTGCTTTCATCAATTGATAATAGTTTCCCTGACATCTCATCGTGTTTGAGGTACCATTCCAACAATTACAACAATTAACAGTGTCAAAATAAAGCCATTAGCTAACCACAAGGGCATACCAATAAAGCTAATTACAGGCTTTTGCTTTCAAAAAGTATTTTCCTCAAACTGAAAAAAATGCAGCGTCTACAGTCGAGTAAGGCAACTGTGACAGAAATAGCGAGACATCTGCTCTTGTATTTACGTTAGCCCCGGGTCCATGGTACCTTCAGGCCATGTCGTGTTCCTCTTCTGTTCTGTGAACACAGTAGCCACACTGACTTCACATTTGTCTAATTTCTTTACCAGTGCATCAGTAGATACAGAACCACAAACACTGGCATTTAGGAAGGTTCACGCGTGACGCTAGATCCTACTGTTCTCAAAATCAACTACCGATGACATTTTTTGACACGATCATCACTATAAGACAGAATGATTATTAAACTATTTTCAGCCTTAAATATCAGCCCAGCTGAGGGAACACTTCCCCTGGAGTTGTATGTACTGTATTGAACAGATTCCGGACAAGCGAACCAGGCGGTAGAACCTCCTGGACTCGTCCTGCCATTCTGTGCAGTAGACCCATTCATACACACCTGAACCCAAACATTGTCCATAATCTCAAACACTGTCCAGGAGCGTTGTACACCAAAATATATCGTCAGCTGGGTGGACCTCCTGCCAGTGACTGAGGTTGGATCACAGAAGGTTCCTAGCGGCTTTATAGAGGAGCAGGGTCGCTCTGGATGGGCCCGGGTCTGCTGACGTCGTCCCGATCAAATAGAAGGAAACAGGTCGAGTCTTGTTGTGGTTCCCTGATGTTGCCGTGGAAATGGTATCTAGCACCAACAAACCACAGGAATCTCCCACAGCTTGGATGCTAATACTAGCCACTCACACATAGGCATCTTACACACACACACGTGCACACACACACTTGTTCCAGGTCACTGATGGGGCAACAGCATTCTGTTCTGGGCTCATCTGTAATTACTGATCCCAATCTGAGCAGAAAGATAGAGGCAATAATAGATGAAATCTGCTCTGTTTAAATGCATCTATCATTAGCAAGATGGAGACAAACAACGAGTGCATTGCGCAAAAGTTTGGAAACATAGTGTTGTGTTGACATTAATTTACCTCGGAAAAAAATATTCTGTGATTCTGTCTTATCGTTTATTTACCTCACATTTTTTGTGACTGAGTGCTGTTATTTATTTACTTCGGACAAATGTAACTGTGAAAGAGTGCTGTCATTTATTTACTTCAGACAAATGTTACTGTGACTGAGTGCTGTCATTTATTTATTTCCAAAAAACAGAAGTTACACTCTAGTTGCTCTCCAGTCACTTAGAAGTTCCACCAGGGCCAAACCTTTTAATGTGAAATAAAGACAATGTCAAAGTGTACAATGATCAAATCATCATGAAATGCTGGTCTGGTTTATCAAAGACAGTCACATTTCCCTTCATATCTTATTTCCTATAGTGTACACATTCTAATAAAATCAGCTGCCCTGCGAATCAGACCATTTAAAGTTGAAACTTGAGGAAGAATCATCTAAAGCCGCTGGTGCTTTCCCCCTCTGTCTGTATCAAACGGAACCCAATGAATCCAACAAGATAAGGATGAAAGCTCTTTGCTTAAAGCTCCATGTTAATAAATGAATAACAGTCGTTATCCTATTGCTGAGTAGTGTGCATTGCGTTTCTGCATAGGCCTAAATGTAATTTCTCTCATTTCTGTAATACAAATCATGGGAGGAAATAAGTCTGTGATAGGATATGATGAGTCACTGCTGTAAAAATACTCCTGATTCTTATCGAAGGAAAATCAGATCTTCTTTCTCTTTTCTCCAAGTTGTACATCTTCATCCTGTCCAGATAATGTCTCAGAGCAGTGACGGTAAATGTTGAGAAGTTAAGTAAAACGGTGATGTGTGCTGGCGCTGGCTTGGTGAGAGTGGAGAAGACCATAATCTTATCAGTAAATGACATCATGTACTGTAGCTGCAGAACTCTGTCTGTCACATCTGTGGCACAACAACCAAGGGGACCAGTATCTAGTTTCTAATTATGTTTGTCTGGGACTGGAGTGAGGCTTGAGCACAAGGAACAAGTGGCTCCCAGCCTCCACACTTCAAAATAAGTTTGAAAACTTGAGCATTTTTTTAAGTGTTATTCTCAACTCAATTTCATCGATTGCCCTTCCAGGTTCATGTAAAAAAGGGATATAGGCTTGCCAACTTAAAGCATTGGGTTGGGTCTTTTGAAAACTACTGCAAAATTAAAAGTAGATACTGTATACCATATCACTTCTGCAACCAATTGTCTAATTGAAGTCCACAAGGTATATGTTTTAAAATAATTTAGCACAAAACAACTGGTTTAGTGAAAAATATATACATTCGGAAAGATGTAGATATTTTAAGGAAACGTTTTCTTTTAAATGCCCAATTGTGTGTGGGTAATGAGTCTGTTATGCCTAGAGACAGTATTTCCAGGGAGAACATAAAATGGAAACAATATTGAGGACATTATTTAGTCTTTGACGTTAGATGTTTTCATGTACTGCTTGAATTCATTTACAGTATCATTTACCCAGTTGTACACTTAGCGTTACTTAGCGCCCTGTTCATTCCGATGCTTTCATTTCCGTTGCATCGCGAAGAACTTCGAAGATCCCCGGGGTCTTGTTTGCGTGGTGAATAGCAGCATTTGTTTCCCACGCATGTGAGCTCACCATGCAGTCAAAAGTGTATAAGCAACTTAAGAGATATTTTACTTTTATTTTTATTTTAGAAAGTTCTCAATTTGTCTACCAAGATTCCCTCGTTTGTTTTCTTTCGTATGTTAGGAGGGTTTGTCTGTAAATGGAAAAAGACATACGGGGAAAAGAAACTCTCCTTTGTGTTTGCGGTATCCACAGAGCAGTTGAAACCAAGCTATGGATGCACCGCGGAAACACTGTGGTATTTTGGTTGCCAGCAACTTGGATGGCGATGTATTCAACACCAAGGATAGATGAAGGCATATACACAGTCCAATCACTAGAAAATCCAAATAGCTAATTGGCTTTCTGGAGTCACAGTGTTAGCCGTCCTCTAAAGTAGGTATGCATGACATCAGATTTATACGGAATTTGGCCGAAGAGCTTCATAGAAATCTTGCTGTTCAAGCCAGCCAAAGGAAGCTGACAAGAAAGTCCCATCCAAGTCAGAATCAATGAATAGGAAAGAGTTGGTTCTTTGTGGCACACCAACAACATCATGTTACTACGTACTACATGTCTATACTACTACAAGACATACGGTCCTGTGCCAACTGGTAATGTCAAAAGGTAAACATTGTAAATTGTGCCCATCAGATTGTTGTCATTTGTGTGTTAAGTGTTTGACAGCACAGTGCCCCTCCAGATTTTATTAAACAGTCATTGTAGTTGTTCAACAATTTGGACTATGGAGACATATCTGATAAGAAAGATCCTGCCACATTGTGATTTTGACTTGTAGATTTATGTCAGGGTCCTTAGACTGAACACGTGACACAAAATGGTGGACTCACACCTGGAAATCATCCGATATACCAACCAACCACAGGAACATGTTTGAAAACAAATCCCTCCGATGTTTCTTTCCTTTATGTTCACAGAGGTGTGTGCACGGAGGGGTGTGTGTACAGAATAAAACCTAATGACCAAAAATATAACAGAGTATCTCAGGAAATGGAAATGACATCTTTTAATGATAGAGGGGAGGATAAATTGTTTATGGTGCTTTTACGGAGACCGTATTACAACCACTCTCTCTCTCTGTGTTTTCAGTGAATTATTCAGAGAAAAAGCAGTTTGTTTCTGAAGAAGGAAGGCAGCAGGGTCTGTAGCATATGGAGGGAAATCACATTGAAAGCAGTGAGCAGTAAATTAATAGTAACAGATGCCAGAATGTCTGGCCACTGTGTTTTTTTTCTTTCTTCATGTTATTCTACTTCGTTCTCCAAGGAGTCTTGCATTCTTTGTTTTTGAAATAATATTGTTATGATTTCAGTCTTTTAGTTTCTATCAGCTTTTACTTCTGCATGCAGGAGTTTGTTAATTCAAGGTTCTCAAGTGATGTGAAATCTTTTTGCGAATGAACACATCTTTGGACATTAGTACGTGTTTTCTTGATTTCAGGCAAACTAAAATATGACCTTGACCGAGCCTTTAAAGTCACAACTGCAGGTTTAATATTCATTTATTTATTTTTTGTTAACAAATTATTTGCAAAGCATTTGTCACACTGCCCTCTCTCAGTAGAATTAAGTGGTTGAAGACATCAGAACTTCATATTTTGTCTATTTTCAAGAGTGCACACAATTGAAAAAACTTTCCCTACATGGTGAAATTTCACATTTGGAAACAAGCCTGTTACAGGTGTAGAATAACATTCAGCAAATGAATGTGTGATTATACATTACTTATTCTAATTTTGATAGAAATTATTCTGCAACAGCCATGTCCCGATGTAGTTAAATAATAATACCTATATAACAACTGCGTTGGTTGTTTATTAATAACTATTTCAACACTGGATGTTTTTACTACTGCTATCACTGTGTTACTTATATAGTAATACATATTAAGCTACTATGTTTATGCTTCTAAAGTTATAACTGTTGGTTACATAGTAATGCCGTGGTAGTTACCTAGTTATAACAAAGTAACAAATACTGTATGTTGAACAGAAAAGGGATTACTTTTTTAGTTACTTAGTAATTAGTGCAACTTCATACCAAGTGCTACTCTGTACTGAAGGAACAGAATATATATTTATTTTTAAACCCTTTTTTTTCTTGAGCAGCTTCTCCTGAATTTTTAAATGTTAGACATATGATGTATGATCTATATCCACCCTGCAAGTCAGGCACTGAACGGCTTATCCGCTTCACGTGAGAAGCAAAGACAAACTCCTGCGTGAAACATCGTACTGAGACGCTGGCCATCTTTAACCACAGTAATTACAGTATAACCAATCAACCTTGCTTCGATGGCCGATATCATCTGGTTGATAGGAAACACAGATAAAGGCAATCTCTGAGGGCTACATCGACAACAATTATCCTTGAGGAAGCATAATGACAACTGCTTGTCTAGACTCTGATGCACCCGTAATCAAGGGCATGGTGGAGCAATTAAATCAAACGCTTTCATAAACCTTTTAAGATAACAAAGAATGATGAGGAGAAAACAGAAACAAAAGAAAAACATTAACAACAACCGACTTAATCCTTTCTTTCTTGGTGCATGTTTGACCTGTACAAAAGAGGAATACTTATTTAAGAAATGAATATTCTGGTATTAATCTCTCCTAAACGCCCGGTCGGAGTGATTTGCGGGGCGGCGGACGGGTTGGGAGACTGAGCCCACGCCGGATGATGATTGAGTGTGTGGGGCTATTGTGACGGGGAGAAACATGGCCCAATTAAAGCCAAAGCATGCAGTTTACGCTCCGTCATCCGTGACAATGTGAGGTGTCTTCCATTTCAACCCTAATGGAAAATAAGTCAGGTAATTGTCATTGTGCACTGGGTGTCATCATTTATTAAATGTGTAATTCATCTTCACAGCCCGGCGATGGAAACAGGTGCATTGATTTATTTAGAAATAAACTGCATTCCTACAACTCAAGTACTATTGCACTGTTTGTGTCAGCACCAAAACACCTTATAACATGTATATAATTTCACATCACCGTAACAGATGTACATACACACACACACACACACACACACACACACACATATATATACGTACACACATGCATGTGCACACACACACACACACAACAAACACCTTTGTGAACATCCAGTCTTCAGACAGAACAGACAGTTCTGTTGGGGGTATTTGTATTCGGTTCTTATGGTCGGTTGATTTGTGTTTTAGATGGATGGCAGGTATGAGTCCTGCACATTGTGTCAAGTGTTTAGCCTAAAATGGAACCTGACATAAATCATTCTGCATGTACACAGACACACAAACAAACTAACAATTGTAAATCAACCCAGACAATCTCATAGTTTTCTTTTGTAAATATGTTCTCCAGTCGGGGAGAACAGTAGAGCATCACGGCATGAACCAAGACAGTTTTGTGTAAGTTTCAAGGCTTCAAACCTTTTACTGTATATTTTAGATGTGAGACAAAGGGGTTGACAATAAGAAAAAAAATCTAAACGAGCAATTCAGCGTTCAGTGTTTTCTTTCCCAGTTACAAAGAGGCGCATACAAAGTTACAAGGTTGTCCCCTGTGGGGTTGCATTTCAAACAGCACCTGTCAAAGCAGATGGGGCATTTAAATAAAATTCTTCGCGAGGTATTTGTTACTCTGTTACTCAGGAGTACCTGCTGTGCTCTGTGATGCTGCCACTGCTGTAGTTCTTGTTTTTTCTCCGTGAATCTGTTTAGGAAAAACATCTCAGTTTCATTAAACACTCTGAACTACAAATTACAATGAAGAACCCAGCACATGTGTTAATGTTGGTATCATTGTGAGCTTAAGTGCAAGTACTTTGGGTGAAAAGAAGGGATATAGAAAACACATTGCCACTGTAAAATAGACCCATTGTCTAATTGAAACTACACGCCAGACTTCAGTCACTGACTGTCCTGACATTTAGTTTTCTGGGGATGTTTGTGAAAGTACACTTCAAAGTACACGTTTACCCGGCCTAGACCAATATGTCCCACTCACAGATTTTCACTGGATATCAGCAAATAACTAAATGCATTTTGTCGGAGGAAACTATAATCATCTCATTGGTGGAAACACCAAAACAAGAACTGGCCTATCAAGTGTTAATGAATGCCACCACCAAACCTAAAAGTACACTGACATTTTTTAAAGCAATTATTTCCATTTCTAAGTGACTCACGTCTCTTAAGCTTGTTACTCACTATCTGACAAAATGTAAGACTCGTTCGACGGGTTGTAGTCGTTGACGGGCGACAGAGGAAAGAGCGGTCAGACAGAGTGGTCGTTTCGGATAGGAGAGGACAAGGAGAGGAGTGATCCCCTCTTGAGATGACTTTGCTGTCACTTTGGCAGCTTCCGTGTTTCACCGCTTTTTCAAATATTTCCAGCCTGTGACCACCAGGGAGCCTGGTGTGAGGCTTGGGGGGAGCCAGGGGTCAGCGACAATGTGTCCTCCCCGCCACTCCCTGCTCCTGCTCCTGCCTTCTGATGACAGGACCAGAACTCCTTAATGCACTGGAGGGCTCAGCGACCGCCACTCTCCTCCCGCTCTCCTTCCTCTGTCATTTCATTCTTTTTTCCCCTCCCTCATCGGCCCCTTTGCTTCCATCAGAACAGAGGAAGCCCTGGCCTCTTGTTCCTAGCATGCTAAACTTCATTCAGATTGTCACACACTTAAGAACTGACAAAATGCTTTCTCAGCCCGCTCCGTCTGTCAGACAATATTAATAAATAAATAGGGTCTCGGCTGGAAGGTCTCCGCTGTGGACACGGGGCAACGCCAGGAATAGAAAATATCAGGAGAGGTACAAACAATCTGTAGAAAAAAATAAAGTCTTGGGGAGGAATTGGCGGGCGGGGGGGTGAAAACTCACGCACACTTAGAACGTTGTGGTTGTTTGGTCCCGAAAGGCTTATAGCGGGAATAGGCAATGTGACAAGAGTTAAAGCTGCGGCAAGCCAACACACCAGATAATAGAACAAACAACGCAAAGCTGTCCGTCCAGAGTTCTTGGGTTCTTCTTGTCTGGGTTCGGTCCGACAGGTCTAATTCGCCCACAGTGCCAACATAGCCAACATTTGGGGTTTGAGCTCGAGGTTGGGGAGGGGTTGCTAGGACGCGGACGAGGAAGATAACCTCTCCATCTTCTTTGATGCATTGTGTACTATAGACCCTAAAGAACCCATACTCTTTCACACTCCTTCACACAGGCTCTGAGTGGGAGTGTACTAAAGACTAATACACAAAGGACAAAGGACCAAACCAGGAAGAAAGAAAAAAGGTCACAAAATAATACATTATTAATAATACATAATGCATAAAAAACTAATACAAAAACATAAGTTCAGGTTCTCAAAAACCCACACGTATTGTAGCTACGTAACCAGTGTATTCAGGACAACAAATCCTTGATGGCCTTGTTTTGTTCCAATTGCGTTGGTTTTGTGAGTGAAGGACAATTGGTCCTTGGTGTGAAGTCAGTGTTTGGCTTTTAACGGACCTCTGTATGCCAACTACACGGTGCCATCACAGGCTGGGCTGGGAGACATGCTACAGTACTGTACCTTCACTGTCATTCAGGCCCATCTCGTCACACGCTAATCTCCTTGGTGCAATGAAAGAGCTTAACAGCTTTGCAACAGTATCCCTTCCCAAATGTCATTATGGCGATGTACTAGCTAGAACTGCCTCTCTTTGTTTATGAATATCTTTATGGAAAGTTAACAGCTACCACAATTTTTAAGATTTTAAGAATCAAAACACTGTATGCTAATAATGAAATAGCTAAATGTATGGGTTAAATATAGACATAATAGGTGATATGAATCAAATGGCCACAATGGATCTTTTGAGTCATATAGATACACCGGATGTTATGAGTCAAATAGACATACTGGATGTTAAGAGTCAAATCAACACACTGGATTTTATGAGTCAAGTATAGACACACTGGATGTTATGAGGTAAATATTGACACATTGTACATTATGAGTCAAAGAGATACATTGGATGTTATGAGTCAAATAGACAAGCTGGATGTTATGAGTGATATATGACACATTGGATTTTATGAGTCAAATACCCAGAAAAGGAAAAACAAAAGGTTACCGAATTGACTTTGTAATCCCTAAATTACAATTTGACGTTTTCTTCATATCACTGACAAAAATAGGTTGGCTAGGTTGTCTTGACCAAATAAAAAATGTCAAATGAATTTCATTGAAGTAAATATCAGACTTTAGGGAACTTTTCCAATATTTATGTGAAGTGCTCGTAGTGTGTTTGAGTTTACAGCATATATTACTTTAAATAGATCACTTATTCCCTGATGATATGGCACATTTGTGAACAAGTTCCATCCCAAACAACATAGCAAATGAATACTGTAGAACATTATCTGTAGCCTACACTGTAATATACACAAATTGACACAGAAATAGAAAGAGAGAGAGAGAGAGAGAGAGAGAGACATATAGGCATACACACACACACACACACACACACACACACACACACACGGAAGACCTCCTGAGTCAACTGTCTAAGGATTTGTTTGCATTAGGAGAGAAGGTAACGCTAGTAGACATACACAATCATTCCCACAGCTTTTGAATATACACTGGCATGTTCCAGACATACCACGAGTTACTGTGGCCATCCGTTGGGGGAAAACCATGCGCATGCACACCGCACAGAAACTTGATCAAGTTCTGACAGAATTGTCTTCACTCTTGCCAAACTCCGTGGGTGCTCTGAGAAATCTGTGGCTCACACTACATCAGAACGTGGCGTCTTGAGCTATCGCTAACTGCAGGTTGACCCAACAGAATAATCAAGCGTCCCCGAGTCTTCTTCGATACGCATCTCGGAAAACGTAGCGTAATGTTAACAAGCCCTAAGCCCCTCAGCACTGTTCCATCAGAGCCCAGTGCCCAGCAGGAAGTGAAAGGAGAGGGGGATAGATGGATAGAAGATTAGTGGGGGTCTCTGGAGTTGATGCTCTTGCTCCACACTATCCTTACAGCGTCTTTGTTTACTTTCATACAGAGTCTGAGATAAGAGCACTTAGAGAGAGACTGCATGCATTCCACTAGCTCATTACCCAGGCCAGCCAGGCTACCTGATGATGGACCCTCTTTTCTTATTTATTTATTTATTCATTTATCTATCTACAGTATTTATCTAGATATATTTCTATGGTGCCACCAGACCCAGACATTGCGGGTTACTTTTTTAATATCGTTGCTGAAACATGATTATCACCTCTTAATGCTAAAATTACGGGGGCTTTCTTTTTGTCTTTCCTCAGCCATTGCCATTTTTCCTGCGTCGCACCCCATGGCATTAACATCTTTATCTCTCCATGTGCTCCTGGTTTTAAAACCTTTACCCCTGCTGTTTGAAAAATATTTCTCATTTTCCTCCCCCATGGTGTAGCAGAAAATCCCCATAGGCAAACCATTAGCCATCTCTTCTGCCTTTCCCAAACACTTATTACTATCACTCGTACTCCTTGCGCTGCCTCATTGGCTTTTGGTAAATTATGCAAATAAGGTGATGCTCAACGTATAGTTTTCTGGTTTCTGCAACTGCGCAAGTTTGCACAGCTTTCAAGGAGCAGAAGACAGAGACCATTAAAGTGACTTGGATCTGTCAGCAAGATTTATGCATCAATGACAAATTATAATGCTTTTGTTCCTAATTTTCCTCAGCACGCGCTTCTCTACTCAGGTTTAGTTATGTGTTTGCCTTTTGGGGTCTTTCAGTCAAAGTTTTTTTTTCTGTTTGTTTGTGCATACAAATGTGACACTTGTTTCAGATGACAACCATGGTTGGAGATACTCAGTTTTATTGTAAAAGTGAATTCATGCATCGCAGGGATAAAGTCAATGACTTAAAACCTTGATATGAATCTTATCAAATCCGTTCCTCTTTTGTTTGATATATTCAACTTGGGACCAAGATACTAAGTGCAAGTGCAACTACACTCTTGGAAGTTTCACTTTTCACAAGTTGATTTCTGAATTATGCCTCTAATGAATATTCAAAGGACTACTGGAGTTCATGAGGGTCAAACAAGAGGCCAAGCTCTCCTGTCCCTAAACCACAATCCTCCCTCCCTCCATCTTGACATTGATAGTGTATGTTCGTTTTACCCTCCACTACCTTCTAATCATATCTGTGCTATCTTTGTACGCTTGATGGTACCTTTAAAGTATGCCTCTTGCTAAGGCAATGACCAAACCAGTGATAATAGTATTCGTCACTTAAATACACAGCTGTCATTAAAGCAGTTGGTGTTTATGAGAGCGACGCTTCCTTCGCAGTGAGGCGTGGATCTAGACTGAGAGTTACCAGGAAACGAAGTGACGACCGACTGAAGGAGGAAAAACATGGCCAAATTTCACCAAGAAGCAGCCACCAATGGCTTCCTCCTTCCTTCCTTCCTTCCTTCCCTCCTTCCTTCCTTCCTTCCCTCCTTCCTTCCTTCCTTCCTTCCTTCCTTCCTTCCTTCCTTCCTTCCTTCCTTCCTTCCTTCCTTCCTTCCTTCCTTCCTTCCTTCCTATGCATGCAGGCTTGCTGTGGTATAATTGTTTTTCATTTACTTCAGCGTGGCTAGTTGAAAAGATAGACCGTTTCAATGAACAGATTAGGCTCTCTGAGTGCAAACAAATGACAAATCCCTCTTAACCCCATGAGACTCTCTCTCTATGCCCCCCCTACACCCACACCCCCAACCCCCACCCACCAGCCCCCGCCACCAGCCCCCGCCACCCCCCGCCATCCCACACCGCATTAGACATCACTCTCCTAATGTTATTAAACACAACTTTGTAGATTTACTTCCTTCAAAGTGCCATTTAACCAAACCGCCGTGTCCAGGAAAGAGGAGCTGCGAGGAGAATTACAGGTTGCCGGCGTCTCCCTGCGGAGGAGTGAGGAGGAGTGACAGGGCGGTCATTTCCAGTGCAGGGCCACCTCCCTGCGTGTTGTGACAACCAGTCATTATACCTCACAGAGATGCTCTCAGCTGCAGGTTCCTTCAACATGCAAATGGACGCAAATGGCCCACGACTGTGGTGAGGCTAATAACGTCTTTTTATCTGCTTCCCTCACCCCTTTTTCCCCCTCCTTTCCTGCACTCCGCTGCTTTCTTCAAGGTGGAGGGGTTGTTGTTGAGAACAGAGTCTCAGTGGATTCGGCCAAGTTACTGAAAGCATGATGTTAAAAGCTGCGCTGGCTAACAAGCTTTGATTTGACAAACCATTATATGGAGAGTCAGGTTGCACAAACAGAGTTTAACAAAGTAAAGTGAAATACTTTGCAAAAAATGTCTCCCTCTCTAAATTTAAATTGTTAAATGTTGGATTGATTACAAAGCCACAGACCTACGCAGCTCTCTCCTAGTAGCACTTAGCGTTGAGTATTTTCTGAGGTCAGTTCAGTTTCGGCTAGATAATTAACAAATAATTGGGATTAATGTTTCTGTCAAATTATTCAACTCAAGAAAGGCCAAGTGAATCATTTGATACAAACATAATAAAAAACTGTAATATTGAAAAGCAAACATTTTGGGTTACAAGCAGAATAATTATTTCCTGAAATTCCAAAACATAACTTTTTGAAATTCACCTATTAATTTATTTAAAATTCTATACAACATATTATGTAAGGTCAATTGTGAATTATGCTTCTAAATAAATGTTCCTAGAATATCCCAGTTGCATGCAGGAACAGATATCTAACTGAAATGAAAATTGCTATTATGCCTAATTACAATTTAATATATATATTATTTTGTATTCAAATGGTACACAAGTCCATCATGAACAAAAATATGACTCTTTCACTGTGTTCCCCAGATCTATATAGCTAAGTAAAAATGAGTTAGTAGCTACTGCACAGAAACAACAACAATGGTAAAATCTTTGCCAAAAAAGTGTTCAATATCATAACTTATATAATACTGCACATTCTACTGTGTTGTACATAGATTAACTCAAACAATATGCATGTGTGACACAATAATTATGTACTAATAACACCAAAAAATAAATTCAAAACTTTGCTGTGTAGTTAGTTCACAGCTAGCTAACTAATGTTACCGCAGAACTTTCGGACTGCATTATTTTAGTAGGTCACCCATAAAGTGATGCAATTCAGTTGTAGGAGCATTAGGACACAATCAAAGCAAAATAAACATACATATGACACAATATTACTCTTCACTAATGAAATATCACTATAGCTTTCAGACCCTTCAATATTGGCCATTCATTTTAATAATATTGACCGTTAATTAACAGGTTTTCTGCACTGACTAGATTGAGAGGAAATTCCAAATGAAAGGAAACCTATATAACCGCTAGCGGAAACTGCTGCATTGAGCTAACTAAGAAACAGACTGAAATGGAATCTGATGACGGTCCAAATCATGATTGAATTATATGGGGGAGAAAAGGGTCATTTTGGTTTGTTACATTGCACTCTCTCACACACAGTTCACTCTCAGATGAAAAACAGAGGACAGAATAGATGACAAGTGTGGAAGAAGCCTAGCGTCCATCCTTACTAGTGTTCTCTTGTACCAGGAAGTAAGAACAATAGCACCCAACGCCATGAGACTGCCTTTTATTCGATCACACCGATTTCCTAGGGTTACAGCTGTACTGAGGCTAGTACTGACCTGAAGCAAAGTCAGCGGCACGTTTCAATAGCCATTTTAATTAAAGTCAATGACGCAGATACTGTATGTTACAGGTACCTCAGACGGTACCACTGCACGCATGGGGTTACGTTTCCATTAAAAGGAGACATCCACTATGCTGATGTTGACAAGAAGTGCATTGTTGATTTATGAATTTATAAATTCCAAAGTGAATGTATCTGCCATGGCAATCAGAAGCACGCTGGCATGTCTAAACAGTTCACATAAACTTCGGTAAAGGTGAGCAATACCATATCACAGGGGTCCCGTTTCAAAGAGGTTTCTGTTCCCTTTGTCTCTGTGAGCTGACCCTAGACCAGGGTAACAAGGGCCTGTCTTTGTTTAATTTATTAAACACTTTTAAAACATGTTCAGGACATGTTATAATCAAAAAGGAAAATGTCACAATTCAAAATCAAAGTTTGCAGGAATGAACAGTTTTGCAGTGTATTTACAGATGAAAATGTCAACTGTTGCATGAAAAGCTTCCAAAGTCATTTGAGACCCTTTTCCATCAGATACTCTACAGACAATGTCTCGCTCAATGCATATTGGAGCGGAATGAGCACGGACGTAAAGAGACTGGTTCTGTAATTTCCAACTATATGAATGGAATCAAAAAATACAAATGTTGTTGTTGGGAAATAATTAAAAACATCTCAGCACCAAAACAATGGTACTGTCACTAGTGTTAGTTACCAAAGCATCATGTTAGTTACCAGATCAGTAACATTATCAGGGGTCAAGCAGGTGATGCGCCCACAATGCAGCAGAAGTTTCTAGTTGCTAGTCTGAATGGAACATTTTACTAACTTATTATTGTAATGATAACTAATATTTAAAATGTAATATAAAACAACTGTGTTTGTCCAAATAGGCTTTGATCAAGGTTTTGAGATTATCTTTTTACTTTTTTGTAATACTCAATATGTATGTATGTATTGAAATGTGATTTAAGTCTAAGTTTACTTTATAAATACACTCTACTCACTTCCTAAATGAAGAAGCACTATTTTTATTCCAGATTCATCTTGAGCTGCTTTCATATCCCTTCCTATTAAATTAGTAAAAGCAAGCTGATTTTTCATTTCCATTTTGTCACAAACACTTAATAAATATTGCTTGCTTAAATTCTGTTTGCGAAATTTGATAAAATGTCAGTCCTATAGTAGCTGCAAAAACATTACATGCACTTGAATAACAAATCAGCAGGAAAAGAGTTTACTCAGGTAGTATAGGAGATAGTAAGATAGTAGTTTCTTCCTATACCAATAACTTGGCTTTAAAATGGGAGAAAACTGACAGGTACTTCATTTACCTAAAAAATAACATAGATTGAACAAGAAAGACTGGAAAAGAGATTCAACAAACAAAGCTAGAATACATTTGATAGTCAGGTCTTCTGTTTAAGTGTAATGACTCTAATCATGACAATTTCCAGATTTCTTTGGCATCAATTACTGTACATATTTTCAAGCTAATGGTTATTGTGATATCTGCTATAAAATGCTGCACAATCACATTACTGTATGGCATAGAAAAAGAATAGCTTCTCCAAGGGCAACTGCCAATGATAAAGGGTTTCATTTGTGACTTCTTTCTGGAGAAGACATTCCAAAACACTGGTTTCTGAGATACAGTTTCAGTCTAGCTCTAGACAGAAAGTATTTTTAAGTCAAGGACAATTTAAGCGATTGTAAATTGTAAATTTCCACTAAAATTAGATACAGTTGTTTTAAAGTTCAACCCTAACAAAGGGTTGAAACCCATCCAAGTGATCGAGAAATATATATTTTTTTTTCACAAATGTGATTACTGATCCCTCAATCTCCTGCCAAACTTTGACACTGGAATTACATTTCTCATTTTAATATTTTCTCCTGTTAATTTTTATTTTGATTAGTAACAATTATTAATTCCTTTACGTGAATTCAAAGAGATCTGTATAGGTTATGTTCTTATCAATCCATTTCAGCCTCATTACCAAATTGCAAAGTGATTCATCCAAAATAAGTCTGTTCTCTTTATAATTCCCTGTCACTGGATTTCTTAAAAACGGTTTCAATGCTTGGAAGGTCAAAGTGGGAGGGGCAGTGAAAGCCACTCTTTTTCCCCATAATGCCCTTGGAAAGATGAAGACATGCCACAATAAGACACATGTCACTGTAAAGAGGGAGCGAAAATAGGATTTAAAACGTCGAGCCAGAATGTATATTTCCTTGTTCTGCGATAAAGTGGACCATAATTGGGAAATAGAGTTGTCTAAAAAATATTATGTTCGTAAAAAAAGAAACAGACAAGCTAAAAGCAAGGCAGAGGCCTCTTAATCTAATAAATTGATTTGCAATATCCTTTAAACTGTGAACTGACAAATGTCGGCCTCCCCATTGCTTCTCTCTCCCTTTCTGCCATGCCTCCCTCTCGCTTCCTGCTTAATATAGTGCAGCACATTGGACGACAAAAGAATGCCCTGGCAGTTTCTGAACTATTTCAGCCTAACCAGGGAGTGACTCCAACTGCTCATCGGGGCTCTGTAGCCGGTCACCTAAGGATTAAAAGGGCTGTTCTCATAAGCTCTGTTTTTACCATTTCTATTCTTTGACCAGAAAGCCTCAATTCGCCCGAGACAAGGCATTAACATCGCTCGCAAACGAAAACAGATTATCCTTGGATACCAACTCCCATGTTCTTCGATTGCTGGACAGCTGTACAGAACTGAACAATAAGCGGTTGACTTGGGGTCTGTAGCTAGTATCATCTGCACCAGCAGATTGTGGGGAAGAGAAATAAGATCCAATGACTTCACAGGGCCATTATACCACCATGCGGCCCTCAGTGTGTAAAAAATAGAATTAATCTGAGGCCCAATAGACCCGCGGCTCATTCCTAAGTAGCATGTTTTTGTACAGGGAAAGATTTACCACCCATGGCTCCGTTCGGTGAAATATGTCGCCCCTTTCTCTAACTCTCCGGAATACACGCGCGCAGACACTCGCACCTACGCACATACACACAGACGCACGCACACAACAAAAACTACAAAAAAAGAAAAAAGAACGAAAATCCTGTCAACTCCTCTGAGGGTTTGAAACGAGTCTTTTGGAATGCATGAATAATCTCCCAAAAGTATTGGTGGATGTTTAATGGTTTAGCTGTTGGCTCCGGTGTGTACCTAATGTCTGGTAGCAGGTGTACCTGACAGAACCAGGGCCCAGATGGGATTATTCCAGTAATCACAATAGAACACTGAATCTGGATCAGTCTCAAAAAGTGGATCAAATAAGAGGTGGAGAAAGAGGGAACAACATTGGCGTTACTTCTTGGACCACATAAGATCACTGGGGACCCATTCTCAAACATAACGAATATTCCTGTCAATGTTTTTAATACGTTCCACTTGACATTGAAAGGCTTTGGTGATGTCCTAGCTGTCTGGAAGAAGTGGAGTTCGTGAGGACTGAGCCGCTTGCAGGAGCCTGTCTATCTCCAGCCTGGCAGAAGGCAGACACAAGGGATTTTGTTGCTATTTGCCCATCATGGTTCCTTCCTCTCTTCCATTGCTTTCCTCAATGCCCCACTCGGGCAGTATTTCTATTCTTCCCAACCAGTGCCTGAGTCTTCTTTTTCATTGATTCACACAGACAACATTTGTATGAATTCTCTGCGAGAGAAAGAAAATAGATCAATGTAACCCTTTCATAGGCCACTGTAAGAAAGACTGCAGCTGATCTGCTATGTGGTGGGCACATCCGCTTTCATGCATACAAAGAACTTATCTGCGATTGTGGTCTTTGTAAAGGCCCGCGGACATCACATGCCCATCACAGTACCCACAATATTAAGGGAATCAGAATTTCTCTTTCAATGTGAGGTTCGAAACCAAACAGAGTCTTAAATGTGTAAGACATTACGTGTGGGGTCATGAAAGCTTATGGCAAGTCTTATGATGCCTTATAGCTCCTCCACAGTGCATTACGACTGCAGGCTTAAAGTGTTCCGGAATGTCCCCAATAACTGTGGTTGAAGCCAAGGTGATAAGAAGCTGAACTGAAGAGGTTAAGTGTGTTCTAATGTGGTTTCGTGTCCCAAAAGGGACCCTATTCCCCTCCGGTCGTATGAGTTCTGGTTGAAACTAGTGGGCTATGTGGGGAATATGTTGTGATTCGATACTCAGCCGGAGTCTGTACTGAATCGTTCTCTCTCCACGGCCACGGCAGGGCTCGACTGGCCAGCCCATCCACAGCTGTGACATGCCTCAATCCTCTGTGGTTGTCCTCTACAGTCTCTCAGACGTGGCCTCTTTGTCGTCCGTTGCATTTTTCTTGCCCCCTTTTGTAAAACATCAATTGAAAGGTTTTTTCCTGCACTGCCTGGTCCGTGAATCATACTTATAAATATCTATGCACTCCATGTCTCTGTGATTATTTCTCTACTGCACAGTGGTCAGGCCAGACTCGATGGAAAACCAGAAATAGTTGCAACCTGTGTTCTCACACGCAGGCTGTGCAGCTGGGGTGTGTCGGAGACCCGGAGACCACAACACCCACTAATGTAATGTTTGACTGCCAAACCCATTCAGAGGGAATATTCAGGCTCATCTCCGTCTCTATAGACTCTCGACGACAGGAAGATTCGGCCCACTTTTTTCCACCTTTACGCGGCTCATGCCCATGAAAACAGCCTCTTGGCTCGGCTTACCACGGCAATACCCAAGGTCTAATTACAGAGATGAGTAAAGTAAAAATGTCCTCGTCTGGTAGTTCTGACACCCCTGTTCCAAACACGAAAAGAACTGATGGTTAAATCAAAAACTAGGTTGCAAACAAAGGGAGTTAAATGAGATTAGTAAGAGTTTTACAGAGAATGGTGAGGGAACCCAGAGATATGACAATGATTGATGAGGAGATGAGTTCCATCAGTGACTGGGCTGTTATGTCCTGTGTAACCCCATTTCCTGGCTGCAGTTGACCTTTCCTGCACCCATCAGCCGCTGGACAATTCCAGGCCACTGGTTCCACCGCAGGGGTCAAAGCAGGTCACAGGAGCTGAATGGGAGGAGGAGAACCAGGCTTGGCTCAGAAAAGAGGAGAGACACAGCCGTGTGGGACAAGACAACTATGATGTCCTAGATGGCATCCCAGTGTGTGGCCAAAAGTAAAGCACGAAATGAGGAACAAGGTATCGTTTGGGATCCAAGACATCATGCTACCCTGCTTGTAGCCTTCTCAGTAAGGGCTAACAGACAGGGACAGACCGCACACAGCTCCCTGGACCAAACCAGAAGATAAATGAACAGGACCTGTGCGGTTGTGGCTTACTTCAGTACTGTAAATTCAGTGTTTGAATAATCATGGTCATTCCAGTTTGGTTACAAATGAACCTTTGGGAACTTTCAGAAAATGTAATTAAAAAAAACTATTAATATGAATCAATTCTCAGTAATATGATGATATAATTTTATTGAATAATGGGAGGAGATACTTTGCATGAAACTTTGCTTGTCAAAATTGGAAACATTTTAAAAAGCTTATCTGATGTGAGTTAATTTTGGGAATGTTTAAATACTTTCATTTGTATTATCAGTCTCTTCGGTTGTCACTTCTTGTTTTTTCTGCAGACATTTTAAAAGGATATACTTCAAAATCACAGTGTTGGCTCAGGAAAAAGAAAATAAATGAAAAGTGAACAGGAGAAATAATAACACTATTCAATTCTGGCTATATATTTGCTTCCTAATGTCTCTGAATGTTAGTTTACATCTCGACATATCTACAATCTCTACATTATTTTGGCAGATCGAAACAGTTACAAAGAACCATCCCATTTGCCTTTTGGCAGAACTAGTCATTTGTGTACATGGCCTCCAGTGTTGTTTTAGGCTCTAATCCAAAGCCACTCTGAAAGGTATGTGGTTTTTGCTGAAGGAATAAACAGCCATTGCCTTTTACTCCCACGTCTTTCTTGGACAGTTGTCTCTGCTCTCCTGCACCCTGCCAACTCTAACATTGAATACCAAATGGCACCATATTTCCTAATTAGTGCGCTACTGTTCACAAGAGCCCAATTGAAAGAAGTGCACTACGTAAAGAATAGGCTCCAGTTTGGGAATCTGAGCCCAGAAAAAAAAACACATACTTTGGGGACATTAAAAAACGAAGAAACTGAACAGTAACTAAAATAAGATCACAGTAAGAACCAAGAATCAAACCCAATTTTAGTTAAACAAGTATCTGCCCACAACGCTGGTCAGCTAAAGATGACAAAAGACAAAAGATTTGGACAGTGTGATCATGTGTTTCTGTATTGTTAAAGGCGGCATACTAAAGAGCCTCCTATTAGGCCTAGAGAGCTCTGGTTCAATTAGCACACCATGTATGGAATAGGGTGGCGGTTTTGCAGTGGTTTTAGATGACAGTCATTTTAGAAGACACTCTTTTCCAATGCAACTTACAGTACGGAGTAAATAGTCATTGTGGAACAGAAACAGTGGTCCCCTGTGGGTACTAAACCTATAACCCCGTGTACCAAGATGCATGCTTTTACCAAGTGAGGCTAGATGTCTACTAAAAGTGACACCTGAACCTAAAGACAGTCAGACCTGACCCGACTGAATCCAATTGGATTTGTGCGGTGTCCATAGTTCCATCACTTCACATTGTCCTTGTGCAATGCCATAGTACTGCCCTAAAAATGTATAGTATTAATAAAAGCAAACTGACGTTAAGGAAATGGGAAGACAGACAAGTCATCTCATGAAGACATGCACAGACCACTGATCCAGATCAAGAGGGTACTGATTGAAGAGCCTGATCTTCAAGACACCTATCATATATAGTCAGAATGTTAGCTAGCCAAATGAACAGCTGATGCCACGAGATTGGTTTGTTTTATTTGGCGCATCTTTGATATTCAGCTGCCAAACATTAGCAGTTAATTAAGGGTGTAAGCTCATACTCTCTGTAGTGCTGGTCAGTGGGACATCACGTCTCATTGGCTCCATGTATGTTCTGCAAACCAACAGAGCCGAGGCTGCGTCCGGTAAGATCCATCAGCTGTAGTAACAGACCCAGAGAGCCGAGGACAGTCAGAATCCAGTCTGAATCCAAGAGGCAAATTGCTAATTTTCTATCTGAATTCGATTGGAGCCCGGGTAAGTGTGTCAAGTTTGTCTGGTCTATCTTGACCCATTAAGACATCTTGCCCAGGCCTGCTTGTTGTAGAAAACTGCACAGAAATGTTCATCCACTACAACTCCACACAGTGTGTATGTACGTGCGTATTCGTGGAAAGAAAGCTTAGAGGGGAAAAGGAGAGCTGTACAAATACACTATAGCTGGACCTTATTGGTCGTGTGAAAAATTCCCGGACGTTATAGGTTCTGTCGGTGCTATCTGGACCTTACTGGTCCTGTCATTGTTACTTGGATCTTATAGGTCGTAGCAATGTTTCCTGGATCTTATTGGTCATATCAATGTTACCTGGATCTTATTTGTTGTTTATGTCAGTGTTTGCATTGTATTAGACCAACACCTATCTTCTTCTTCCGGACACATAGGCCCAAATGCTCAACGTCCCCTGTGTGCTTCCCCCTTTCGCTTGCCACAAGGAGGTAGTGTGGCGGGGGAAGGTCGGTGCAGTTTCACCTGGTTAAGAGACACTTAGCACAGTTGGCAGGGTTGTCGGTGAGAAGGTGAGCGCAGCATATCACAGCGCACGCCGGGAGAGAGGAGCGTCCAGCCTGGGGACCCCGAGAGAATGAGATCATAAGGAGCAGAGCCGCAGCTCACCTTACGACAGCAGTTCAAGCCGGGGCCTGCATCTCGGAACAGCAGTGCTAATCCAGGATCGGTTGTCCTCTGTGACACGGTCCATAGAATCTCCTTCACTGTGAACTCAAAGGCTAAGCTGGTCCTACATCAGAACTCCCACTCGTTTCCTCATGAGGCCCGGGATCCACTATTGCACCCATCGGAAAATCTCTGAGTTACATGACACTGCGAGGTGAACGGTCACAATCAGGCGGAGGAATTAATAGTTAAAAGCCTTTCATATTTTCCACACAGACCTCTCTTTAGCACTGTTCTATTAAATGCCAACCTACTGAGATGTCGGAAATTAATCACAAGGTATTTAATGCAACCTTTTCTTTCATTCATTGTTTTCTTTTGATGGAATGTTCTTTAAAGGAACCTCTTTGCATCTGTAGATCATTTGGGCCCGGCCTCCTTATTTCCGACCACTCCTTCGAAGGAGCACCCACCACGATCAACCCACCTTATTTGCGTGCCGATCTACTTTACCTTTAGGAACTGAAATAACCAAACGTATTAACAACACAGAGAAAACAGGAGATTCTCCTCAAACACGTGAAATATTCCTCTCCCCGGGAGACTAAACAGGAGAAGAAATAACATGAGTACTGAGTATTAATGCAGTCTCTTTGAAGTGTGCCTCTCTTCTCACAGTCCTGTTATCCCCATTTACATTTTAACTGAAACATCACATTTGTCAGAATTAAATTGTGCATCTAAGATAGAAGGGGAAACACTGTGTGTCTATCACTGAGGCAAGGAGAGAAGGGGAGACAGAGCAAAAGGCCCAATTAGACTTGTTTTTGAACTGGAGTGTGTTCAAAGAGGGAAGGATAGAGGGAAGAAAGTGTGAGGAAAGACGAGAGAGACGTGTGCTGAAAAAGGTGTATGACACGTTAAGTTAGCCCCCTCCAGTGGTCATAAAGTGCACCAGCGTTACATCTTCAAACCAGTACACCACACACCAATTACAACACACCTACTACACGGTAAACCAACTTAAAATGATTACTAGACACCTACTTTTAGATTACCATTTGTTTTAAAACACAGTGTCCAATAAGCCCCATTTGGGCATCACAAGAAGATGCCTGACACTGTAATAAAATCTATAGAGTAATATAAAACAATAACAGTAAGATCAGAACTGGCAGCAGAATAATATTAGTGATTTCGTATTGATGCTATTTTGGTAGGATATATCCATTTACAAGTATTGATCATTTATCTCTAAGATTATAGTAAGATACTAAGAAAGTAAGATAATATGACCAGGAAGCAAGACTTAATTCACCTGTAAACACTTTTATAAAAATAAAAATCAATTATATTCAAACACATTAACCAAGCACATGTAGTAATACAGGAGTCAGTTATTGTAAAAGCCATGTATTAGAATGTGGCACTGGAATAGAAAACACAGTACTTGTTCCACAAGTAATATTTAGCAATTAATCACTTGATTAATATGGTTTTAAGCACACAATGAGACAGTGACAAATGATATTACCACATTTGCGATCCTGAAAACGATAATTGTTCAATGAACATCTCATTTGTCAAAATGAGAGGCAGAGAGATGTTGGCGTGCGGGTTTAACTCTAGTTCAATCTCATAAAATAATGCAGCCATAACAATAATAGCAAATATAATTGTACGTTTTTATATGGTGGCTAAGTGCGTTTCATTATGTCTCAATACAGTCATTATGGTTCAATACTGACAGGCCCTAATAAGAAAGTCACTGTGGTATCATATCACATATTTCAGACACCAGGAATTGCCCGTAGTTTCAACTCTGAGGGCTGAAGAATAACAAAATAATTACAAAGGTTTGGTGTGAGGACCTTACAGTCTCAATGCCACTTTAAAACGGTAATACTGAGTGACACGCACGGACACTTGGCCCAGAAAGGACACCATGCGCTTCATTACTTCCTTCAGAGAGCAGTTCCAAATAAACAATTCGGAATGCCCGTTACAGTAGAGCCGAAGGCCCGTTTAGGATGTACCCAAAGGTAAAGTCAAAAATAATCATAAATCCAAGCATAATACAAGAAAAACAAGGTCATCCCGCATGAGTTTAAATTCTTATACATATATGATGATAAAGAGGAGGAATCAAGGTCCCTCTGTGTTGAGAGGCTGTAGGGGCTGTGGCTTTAGCCCAGCAAAGAGCCCTGGGACTGGGGTAGAGGGGGCTGATTTGAGCCTAAGGTCCCTTGGTACTGGGCTAATGAGTTTTGCTCAAGCTTCCACCATGTTTCATTCTCAAGAACGTTAAAAAAGACAATAACAGTCATACACACACACACACACACACACACACACACACATACTGAATGACACACACACACACTGAGTGACACACACACATACAGATGCACACACACAGTCTCACACACATCCATGTACACTTCCAGAGACAGAAGGCGTAGCGGCAGTTCTTTAACATGCATCTGTATTCATGCACATCCCACACGGCTCCCAATCTCCCAATCTCCTTTGGCTCAGGGTTATCCACCAGAGTGCAGTAAATAAGATTTTCGAGAATTACCAACACTTACAATACAATGGCCAATAATGTCTTCCTGAGAACGAAACAAATTGAATTCGTTTTTTATTCTAGTCAAAGAAATCAGCTTCCTATAATTGCCACGAACGAAAATTTGCAAACTGTATCATTTTTGGGTCCATTTTGACTAATGATATTGTAATAAGATGCCTTGCAATAGGAAAATATAATTACATGTATTAGTTTGTCTAAGCATTTATAAGATCACAAATCCATCAGTTGTTCAGTGCTAATCATGGAATCCATACATCACTGTCCCAACTGGTTTGATGATGGAGAATGTGTTCATTTGTTAGCTTAGTTTAGAAGATGTGGCTCGCATTCATTTAGCCTTTAATAGAGAATAAATAGTTATGACAGCACCATTACAAAATGCAAAGGTTTCAGACAATACACTTTGCCTTTTGGCAACTTCATAAGATTTTGCATTTAGATTATTACAAGCAACGGGAATATGAATGTGCTGAGCACTATACTACAGATTTATTACTACTAATTCAATGATACAGAGCCTGTGCTGCTGGTTGAATGCAGCTCCGTTGGTATGAGATGGGGTTTTCGATACCAGGGTTGTGGGTTTGATTCCCTGTATATTTCCATCCCTACCTTCAGGCAATTCTCATAACCTACATCCATAACCAAGCTATTCATCTACCAGCTCTGGCCTCTTTGCCATCCCATCTCAACAGGAGTGCAACTTGCGATCAAATCGGTCAATGATCTTCTCTGCTCCGGCACCCGATTGGTGATTGCTTGATGCTAGGACAGCCGAGTCCCTTGGCTTCTGTTAACCCAGCCTCACGTGACTGTGTGACTTTACTTCCGCCGGCTAAGTTATGCGGTTATCGCAGGAAGCAATCGAAAGGTGAACACATTGAGTCAAAGTCGCTTCGGATGAAACCGTCTGCAGAATGAATCTGATAAAAATTTAGACAACAGTAAGAGCGCCTGCTAAATTACGAGAATGTAAAATCGTTTGCCACTGCTACTACTACGTCAACTGATCGTGCGCAGGTTTTTATGACAATTTGCACTAACGACTAATGAGAATTACGCACTTTCAGTTTGCATAAATGGCCGTAGAGGAATGGAGACTTAAGTCAATGGTGCTGTCCATGCTCACAGACACCACAATGACAGACATCACAATGACAGACACCACAATGACAGACACCACAATTACAGAAATTTGTGTGGACTGACGGATTTAGGATTTACACTGACATAAGCAAGAAGCACAAAAAATACAGGACCCATCTGCGATTCAAATGCCATGGACATGTAAATGGTCCACAAACATTTGTACATTCCTACTGGAAATACATCTTTACACTACTTCTACTACACCGCTAATACGGGTGTGTATCTGACTGTACAAAATACATTGTTCAAACAAAATAATTATCCAACTAACACAAAAAAATGAACTCTTCGTAAAACTTGTCCATCAGATTACATAAATCAAGGGGCATTTTATCCTTGTTTTATCTAATGGCTTATAAGAGAGTGACAAGGCAAATGCAATTAAAAAGAAGACATTTGCCGTAATTGCTCTTAAGAAGGCCATGAAAAACTGATGCTGTTGTCTGGTGTGCAGCCTGAACGCACACCATTATAGTTTTCAGTCATGGCGTCTCAAACTCTTAATGGACATTAAACACTGAACAGAAGAAATATACAAGTACAATTGAGTTAGCAGGCACTTACTGGGAAAATGTGCCCAATACATTTGCGTAACAACACATAAATGTCATAGAGATTACATATCATTAGCGAAAGGGTATGGATTTCATTTATTGCCTTTAATGGTGTCTTTTAAAACATGGTTGGTACTGTATGTATAGATAATGTACATTTTCCTGTCCCTCTACACCCAAAAACAAGCTTATTCAATTATCTTTTTTAAACCAAGAAAGATCTCCCTTTTCGATATCCTCGGTGCCATCCTCTAATTAGCTTTGTGAAAACGTTGGACCGTGTCTCACACATGTTAGTTAAAAGTTTTCTTTCAATATGAATCTGTCCATTGACAGGTGTAGACAATGAGAAAACATAATGTAATCAGATTGGGATCTGATACTCCTTCCCATCTCCAGGTAGGTAGACATTCACTCATTGTTGTTTTGGTGTCTTATCTTTAATATGTATAGTTAGGAACAGTGAAACCACTTAAATAGTTATATAGAGTATATATACATATTATTCTCAAATAAGGCTCAGGAAATTAAAATATGGGCACGTACTGAATGATGAAAATAACAGAATAAGGGATAAACACTTGAACCAGGTTTAAACTAGGCTTCAGTGTCATATAAATAAATAAACTCTCTTATAAGATAAATGTTATAAACCAAGATCAAGAGAATGTTGCATTTTTCCAAAACGGGGCACAATAATCTAAGCCATAACCGCACAGATGCAGCCAGGTGTTCAATTCTTGGTTGCGGAACACTGACAGTAACCGATGGTCTCTCCGAAGGCAGCCCAAAGTGGCTTAGTGTCCCCTGGGGTGGACAGGTGGAAGTCAGACAGGGCTGCCTTGTCTTGTTGCGCTTTACTGACTCCTGAGATACACTGGTTGCCTGCGAGCTCAATCTTTGTTGTTGGCTAGGGAATGCTCTCTCCTACAACAAGTGTGTCTGACGTTATACTCACATGTTTGACTGATCAGCGTTTAATGGCGTAATTGGATATCAGGAATTTAGTAGGGGTGAAAATTGGGCAAAGTAAAATTCTTAAGTAATATTCTTAGGTCTACCACAGGTGTTCACTAATTTTAATCGGGCTCAGAATCCACATTTAAAGATGCAGTCGGGGACTTCCGCAATGAACAAAACATGCATTACTCCTACTATTTTGGACTGGATGTGCATAATTTTATTTGTTCGTGCATAGCATGTAAGTGGAATCAAAATAACATCTCAGTTCGCGTTGTCTTTCTAAGTTGAAAAGCGTGTGGTTTTTATAACATAGCTACCATTTCTGCAGAGCATTTTTTTGGCTCATCAGCTCCACCGTTGCAACCAGTGTATGGACATGGAATGCATCTTTAGGGGAAACAAATGACTGTAAAACAAAATACGGAAGCCATCGGTTATGTGACGATAATGTAGCAGTTGCTATCGGAAACTAAATGTTCCATCTAAATGAACATCTTCTGTGTGACATTTCTAAACTTGGTTCAGTGACAAATATCTTGTATTAAAAAAGGATGAAAAGTGCAATTCTGATTGTATTTGAATACACAAGTACGCATAATCTCTTCCAACACCGCCGGCAGACATCCTCCTGCGAGTATAAAAGGGAAATCTGCTTTCTGCAGAAAATTCTCGCAGTTCTGTGATGGGCCTTGAATCGCTGTGGCTTCAGTGAGAAGTCATTCACCACAGGACCAAACTGAGGGAACTCCTCAGACAAAAACTATAGAGGACAAACTCCCCCTACTGGTGATAATGGTTAGGTGTTGATTCCCTGACTTTCAGTGCGAGAACCGCAGAGAAAGCTGACGTAGTTTTAGGATTGGGCAAAGTCTGCATGCTCATAATTTTGTCGCTCATAATTTCACATTAAACCAACATTTTACTGAGCATTAATGTTGATGAGCTTAGTTCTTGATTTTTAAATCTAAACAGGAATTTTGTAGCGTATTTGAAGAGTCTTGTAAATAGAATGAAGAGTCAGCAACCGTAGACCATGTTAAACACAGCGATCACATCAAACAGAGCTAAATTCTGTCTGCAACAAAATCCGCTTTTTTCTCTTCAACTAACCACTCCTCAAATTCATTTAGAAATTACAAGGGATGAAACCAACAGAGATCAGCCATCTCCATGAAGCTACAGATACAGAATCTTATTTTGAACAACTTTCATACAGAAGAAAAAGCCTCCTGCAGCAATAGGAAATGTTACATTTTACATAGGTTATGATTATGGCACTGTCTCTGTTGATGATAAATGACTTGCATTACAATCTTTTAAACCTTAAATAATAGCTTGCATATCTTGCTGTGAAGAGGAGGATCAATGTAGGATACAACATCTGTAGTTATAATCCAGCCACACACAGACCAGAGCAGTAAAAATAACTCACCGCAGCGTATCTGACTGAACCGTACTATAGGCCTATTGCCAAGTGATTAAGGTCATACCATTACAGCCAGAACTCTACGGGAGTACTTTTCCTTAAATCTAAGGCAAGTCATTTATTGCATTTTGAAAGCCATGTCATGTTTTTACTTACATATTATGATGGGGGATTAAAAAATAGCACACTGAACCACTAGGAGCCGACAAGGGTCCTGCCTGAAACACATGCTCGTCTCAAAGCCACTGTGGATCCCAACATTCCTTCTAGTTCCTATTTATCAGCCTACTTGGGGGCCAGAGGAGAACCAGACCCTGGTCAGAAGGAGAACACTGTAGTGAATAGGTTGCTGTTTGGGCCACGTACCATGCTTAGCCTCCATGGCTGCTGTTTAGATGCTAGTCAGCCATTAACTGCTTCTTTCCTGGCAGCTCCTTCTGCATGATTCATGAAAGACCGGTAGAGGGCTAATTGTTAAAATTAATTTGTGTAAACGACTAAGCAAGAGATAACAGAATTACATCTGCACTTCTCTGGCATGGGTTCAACCACGACGCCACCAACTCTCCCACAGCCCCATCCCTACCCCCCCCAGACAGCTGCTTCAAGACAGGCATCCTTTGCCAGAAATTGAAAGCCACAAACATTAATTAATAGACTTTTTGTTACGTTAATTTGCACCAAAAGGTTTAAGACCAAGTGAAGGAACGGTGGGAGAGAGCAGAAACGCTGAGCAGAGGACCTGTAGGGACAGTATAATTAAAATAAATTAGCTAGACGCAACATTTTGAAAGCTGGAGAGGGAAAAAATGTGGCTACATGTGAGGGGCGGAGGGGGTTAGGGAGGTTATAATCAGGGTGTAGAAGTTACGTTTTGACAAGGCCATTAATCTCTATGATAATGTAGCTGTTACAATTAGAGGTATTAAGTCCCAACCCAGCGACGTGTTCCATCACACGGCGTTAAAGCGGCCCATCTGTCACTGCTCAAGTCAAATGGTGAAGGCTGTCCTTGAGGGCACTGGCACTGAGAAACCACCAAACCCCAGTCACAAGAGTTCTGGGTTACGCGGGAACAACTCTAAACGTTCCAGATTCAAAGAGTGTTCCTGAACAAAGTAGATCTCGTCCTCTGTGTTCTCCTGCTCCCTGCCTTTCTCTGTCTCTGATTATATCTCTCGCTGTCTTTCTTTCGTTTTTTAAATGGAGCGATCCAGTTTTGTGCTTGTCAATTTATAGTGTTATCTAAATGCTTAGGGCTAATGAGCCATCTCAGACTGATCGCTGGCCAGTTCAAATTATCTAAACCATTAAATTAAATTAAATTAAAAAGTGCTGTATTGGCATGGGAAACATTTGGAATATAAGATAAATTATATAAAACAAATAATCAACAAAAGTGAAGTAACCATTAAGGAATTCTGTGTAAATATTACACACACAAACATTTTCAAAGGATTAACAATATAATATAATATTAACTTTGTACACTATTGTAACAAATGCTATTTTCTTAGCTATATACATTTGTGAAACAGGTAAATGTTATTATTATATTTAATGCCATAAACACCAAAAGTCTTTTGGGGTTTGTATTTCCTTGAGTGAGTTCCTGGTAGCCCAGCATTTCCCAACCTAGACATGATGGTGTCATGTGCAACACAGGAAAGAATTACAGGAAAAGATAAATAGAACTTGGGTTACACGAGAAATAAACAGAGCACTTTCTGTTTCTTCCAACAAGTGTGGTTTTAACGTAATAATGGTTAAAGCTACATAATAAAATGACAGATAGAGTTTCAGATCCTCTTAGAACACAGTGGATATAACCTCTTAGAACAGAGTGGACAAAATGTCTAAGAACAGAGTGGACGGAACCTCTTCGAAGAGTGGGAAGAAGAACCTCTCAGAACAGAGTGGACAGATCCTTTAAAAACACAGTGGAAATAACCTCTTAGAACAGAATGGATTTATATCTGTCCACTCTGTTCTAAGAGGTTATATCCATTCCGTTCTAAGAGGTTATATCCACTGTGTTTTTAAAGGATCTGTCCACTCTGTTCTAAGAGGTTATATCCATTCTGTTCTAAGAGGTTATAGCCACTGTGTTTTTAAAGGATCTGTCCACTCTGTTCTAAGAGGTTATATCCATTCCGTTCTAAGAGGTTATATCCACTGTGTTTTTAAAGGATCTGTCCACTCTGTTCTAAGAGGTTATAGCCATTCCGTTCTAAGAGGTTATATCCACTGTGTTTTTAAAGGATCTGTCCACTCTGTTCTGAGAGGTTATATCCATTCCGTTCTAAGAAGTTATATGCACTGTGTTTTTAAAGGATCTGTCCACTCTGTTCTAAGAGGTTATCCTCTTAGAACGGAATGGATATAACCTCGTAGAATGGAGTGGACAGATCTTCTTAGAACAAAGTGGACAGGCCTTCTAGGAACAAAGTTGACAAAGTGTATTCATCCTTTTTTTCTACTCTATCTCCCTTATATCTAAAGCATTTCTTATTAATATTAGGCAGTTTGTGGTGTTTTGATGTTTTGTGGTTGAGTATTGCTCTGTTTGGGTAGATTGCAATTTTACTGCCTTCTGATGGACGAATGGACAAACTGAGATACTTTGAGTGGAGGTCGGTTTTATAAAGTAATCTAGAATACTACTGTTCAGGGATGAACTGTAAGTTTACTGACGGTAGGAATCCCGTAAATCCCTGCTGTGTATAGACCCACTGTGTTTTGGTCACTTCATCGTAGCTGTGTTGAGAAGGGCACATTGGTGAGGGAATGTTTTCATCTCCAGGTAAATGTCAGTCCCTCTGGTTCTGGTCCCATTTTTGGTGTTTTGGTCACCACAGACAAACAAATACATGCCCACAGACCGGGGAACGATCAACCTCTGTCTCCCAAATGTTTGTCTCCTCACAGTCTGGGCGCATACCACACAGATGTAATCTGACAGAGAAAAGAGCGGCGTCCTTTAACTAACGCCGTGCTTTGGTGGACAACAACACTGAGCTCCCATCCTAGGATTTTCTGAAAACATTGATGACTGGCCGCCGGGAAGATAAACGTGGATCTTATGCAGTAGGCATGCATTACCCATACATTAGCCGTCCTAACCCTCCCCGCCAGCCCAAGTTCATGATCACCTATCCTGGCTGACTATTTTATGCCTGGCTGGCCTGATGTATGGGAGGGGAGCAGGGAGCCATTCCTTCTCCCTTCTGCTGGAAGTGAAATCAATGAGACTAGCCCAGGGACAGGGAGCTATCATTTATGTTTGCTTTTGTGATGCTCGCTCTCCCACGTACCAGCAATGGCTCATCTGGGTGCTGTACATCTCGGGTTTATATAGGTTTATGTCACCCCTGAGAGGAGAGGGGAGGGGAGAGGACTGCTTCGCCTCGTTCCCAGGCATTATAATGTTACCTTCATACCCACAGATTTGACGAATATCAAACCATCACTAACTTCTACCTGTTAAAGCAGGCCAGAGGTTATCGTAGTAATTCAATAGAGTGCTTTCTTGAATTACCTCAAAGAAACATCCAAATAGAGATGTTTCTATGTTAACAGTACTTGTTGATTATTGGTAGATTGAATACGTTTCATTTTACATTTCAAATTTTGGTTAGCGTCGAATCCTTAAGTATAAGTAGAATTGAATGAGCAATTAAGAATAACATATTAAGGTTATAGCCCATGGATCTACACATCACGTTAAAACATTCAGACCAAGTTAGCCCAAAACCTTGGCTCGGTGTTTACCGCCGTTACAACGGTTCATCCATTTACTCAAATACCCAAAGTTGTCAGGCTTGTTTTGCATCTTTTGTCCCTCATCCTCTCTGTTAACACAATGTATTGGGTTGAGCAGTCGATCCTTAAATGGCATCCTAACCTTTACGAAGGGCATTGCTTTCAATCAGGGCTTTGGCCAAACGAAGTGCACTAAATAAAGACTAGGGTGCCATTTGGAAAGGCTTGCCATCTCATCAACATAGTCCCTCTTGATTGTGTCTGCTGACAGTTAACCACCACAAGAAAGCAGCGGTTCATCAATCAGTCCTAAAGGTTCTTTGGCACAAATGTTGACGACTGGGTCAAGTAGCTGAGGGGTCCATTAATTGCTATAATGAAGTCTTCAGTGAGCGATCATCAGTGGATTTCAGAGTGTTATTAATCCTTTTAGAAATCCGTTTTTAATGTTTAGCTTTATCTAAGTCGTTCCCAACCGGGGCCTCCACCCTTTCCCTCTCCCCAATGTCTGCTGCTTGGCAACATCTCATTTACCCAGCGCTTAATAAACATCATGGATCTCTGATCATCTCTGCCCTCCACCCCACCCTCTCTTATGTCCCTCTCTCTCTCTCTCTCTCTCTCTCTCTCTCTCTCTCTCTATCTACTAGTCTCTCTCTGCTCGTCTCTTGCTGTCTTTCTCACTCTGCATGTTTTTCACTTTCCCTCTCGTTCTCTCTCTACGTCTGTCTCTGTGTCTCTCTCCCTCGTGTGGCGCCATTTCAGGTCTTGAAGGTTTATTTTTCACTGCTTCACTGGACAAATAGAAGATCTATCTGTGTGAAGGAAGCTATGCCTGCACCGCTGCACAATTTACACTGTATAGTCGTCCCATTCATTCATTTCCACGCCAGCTCGGTAGACAGCTTTAATAACTGAAATGACAAATAAACTGGAAATAATTCCAGCTCTTTCACTTAACTGACAAGTTGAACACTTTTCATAATGAGACGATGACTGCTCCACTTCCCTACATCACCCCC